>PVIC010038614.1:0-17600 GCA_004025085.1 Thryonomys swinderianus
AAAATCTGTTTTAGTCACTTTCCTTACTGCTAAAACACAATACCCAACACCTACAAATTAAAGGATAGATTTATTCTCATTCACATTTTCAGTCCATGGTCAGTTGGCTCAAAGGTAGAAAGGACATGGTGGAAACGTCTTGTGGAGGAAAAGACTTCATGTAAAGGCATCCAGGAAGCAGGAGAAAAGGGCAGATCCATACTTGCTTCCAGGTCACCCACCTCTTCTAACATCATATTCAGCTATAGTACCTCTAGGGGTTTTGCCTCTGAGTACGTGATAGATTTGGGGATCATTCTTGATCTAAACTATAATTATTATACACCTTTAGAATGGCTAAAATCAAAACACAATTAGCCAGATGTAGTGGCAGATGTCTGTAAACCCAGCACTCAGGAGGCTGGGGCAGCAGGATTGCTAATTTCTGATTTTTCCTAAACCTGGAATTTCTCTAAAATATAAAATATACTTAAAAAAATAAAGGTACACAATCCATTCCCACCTATTAGCTTCCTAAAACTACATATAGGGATGCAGTTCCAGCAATGCAAAAACTATTTAAAATTACAGGGCAGAGGTAGAACCAAAAACTAACTAATAAGACACAAAAATTATTCTGTAAAAAGGGCAGCAGGTTAGTGGCAAAGAGTCACTCATTCTTTTTTTTTTTTTTTTTTTTTTGAGACAGGGTCTCGCTTTGTAGTTCAGGCTGGCTCTGAGCTCACTATGTAGCCCAGGCAAGCCTGGAACTCAGCAATCCTCCTGCCTCTGCCTCCCGAGTGCTGGGATTACAGGCGTGAGCCTCCACGCCCGGCACTATGGTATGTGGTATTGATTGCTGGTGGGGGTGAGTCTCCACACCCAACATTGTATGTGGTCACCGGGGATCGAACTCAGGACCTTGCGCTTGCTAGGCAGGCGCCAGAACCACTGAGCTAACCCTCCGGTCCCGAGTCACTCATTCTTAACATTGCATGAGTGTGCTGTTCTGACCAGTCGATGACAAATGAATATAGAATGTAGAAAAGATTCAGAATTTATAATCTAAAGACCTGGAGTTCTAATTCTACCATATTTGGTATTACAAACCTATCCTCTTTGAGCCTCAGTTTCTTCATATATGAAGTGGACATAAGTTATTATTAGAAGAATTTTAAATCCAGACAACTTATACAGAGGGAAGTGGTTGTTACTACACTCTCAATATGTCTTTCTATCTCCATCACCCTAGTGTGGGGAGGGCTTTATGGAAAAACTGATTGCTAGTGACTCTTTCTGGCAAGAGGAGAACATTTCAGTAAGAGCAAAAACATACCACCCAAGGCCTAGGCTTCTTGGGGTTTTTGGCTCAGCCCTCAGCTAATCATGACTCCAAACACTGGCCAGCAAAACAACACAATCACATTGAGTTAGGTTCTTTTTGAGCTGTTGTGGAGCACACATTGGAAAGAGCAGTTGTGGGATGTGATGCACCCAGGACTCCCAAGAATTCTGCAGAAGCTCTGCCAGAAGAGGCCACTGGGGCGTTCCAGTGATGTAAAGGGAGTAATTCTGAGAGCCAAGTGTTTCTCCTTGGCTAGCCATCAGAAAAATGGCCCAGCTAGTAGGATATGAATGCAGTGTGCCTGCAAACTTTGACTTCTCCTGAGTGACTTTGTCAGAAGCACTGCCAAGCTCTTGGTAAATCATATGTCTGAAGATACAAACTGACTATGCTAGCCATTTCTGACTTCTTGATGCCATACTTCCTTCCAAAGAAAATCTTCATGAATAACTATGTGCTTTAATGAATGGACCTCTTCCTACATATTGACAGATGGACTTTGATTGAGAATAACATTCCCCTTCTTTATATAACTGTGGGGCCCAAAGTATGGTCCCCAACAAGCAGTCTCAACAATCCCTGGGAATTTATTAGAAACGCAAATTCTCAGATTCTATCCCAGGCCAAATGAATCAGAATATTGAAGGTAAGGGTTCAATAATCTTTTAACAGCCTTCTAGGGACTTTCTAAGGGATTCTGGCATACTCAAAGTTGGTAACCACTGGCCTACATCATTTCTTTTTCCTATTCAAGAACATAGTTACAGAAATTCTCCCCTCTGCTCTTGTATCTTTTTTTTTTTTTTTTTTTTTGAGCCAGGGTCTCACTTTGTAGTTCAGGCTGGCTCTGAGCTCACTATGTAGCCCAGGCAAGCCTCGAACTCAGCAATCCTCCTGTCTCTGCCTCCCGAGTGCTGGGATTACAGGCGTGAGCCACCACGCCCGGCTTGCTCTTGTATCTTTAGTTGCTCCATTCCCATCTGACCATCCCATGTGCATATTTATTGTTGATACTATTTTTCTTTTCTTTTCCAAGGCAGATCTCACTATATAGATCAGGCTGACCTTGAACTATATTGCTCAGGCAACCCACTTGCCTCAGCTTCCTAAGTGGTGAGATTAGAAATGTGCACCACCATACCTAGCTTATTTTTCCTACAGTAAAATAGACAGTCTTGACTTCACTTTGCTATTGCTTTTTCTCCCCTTCACTTTAGTTTGGATGAACAATAATCTTCAATTGTCTGTTTCCCTCCCCATATCGTTTTCATTTACTTAAATTAGACTTTGTCAGCAGAACTCTAAGAAACGGCTCTCGTCAAGGTTAACCAATGACATTAATGCTGCTTCATCTCAGGTACAGTTCTCTGATGGAGAAATCCAGGTCTGGCTGAGCCAACGGCTCTGCATGCCAATTTCCTAGGTCCTGAGAGAGCCCTTACCCTTCAGTAGACTAAGTCAAAACAAAACCAGGCATTGAGCTAATGAGATCATGCCATGGCTGGAGATTGACCGGTAGTCCCCAATGTTGGGCCCTTCCTCTGGTAATCATAGACCAATCCCCAATAGCCACTGAGCTACAGGTCCTGTCAAACCCCTCCCACCACTTGTGCCCTATACTGTATTCATTAAACAGAAGCATTTCAGAAACCTTCCCAGAGTCTGGTGTGTGTTTGTGACTCTACATCTCACCTCCCCCATGCAGTTCCCCGAAGACAACAGTTCTGAGTTCATATCATACTCCATCACTGTTTTCTTGCAGACACTTCCTCATGAGAATTTCAGGACTCTGTACTGCACTGATTTTCCTTTTACCCTGGCTCCTTCCTGACCTTCCTTGTGGGCCCTTCTATTTTCTTGGTCTATATGACAAGTGCCACAGAGCTGAATTTTTTAACATTTCTTTATTTTCCCTCATTCCCTTAGGTGATCTTATTTTTATTCTCATGATTTTAAATGTAAACTACATATAAATTATATGTATATATATGTATAAACTAAATGATACACATTTCCAATGAAAAATGTCCTCTGACCTCTATAATCATGTATCCCATTACCTGCTTATACCTCACGTGAATGTCTATTAGATGTGTCAAGCTAATGCAGTCCAACTTGACCTGCTCTGATTTTTCCTTATCAAACAAAGATACTTTTTTCATAGATAGTCTTCTATATTTCAGTATATTTTAAAAGGCCATCTTTCCAGATACTAAGTTGGAAGAACTTGATTTTTTGGCTTTATCTTTATGACATAGTACATGTCCAGTCCAGGTGGAAATCACATTGGTTCTACCTTCAAAATATACACTGAATTTAACCACTTCCTGCCTGACCCAAGCCACCATCCACTGTCACTTAGATTACTGAAACTACCTTATGTAGGGTGTCCCTGTTCTCTTCTGTATCAATTCTTGTGTATCAATTCTCAGAAACTAGGTAAAACATAATAAGATTATGTTACATATAATGGCTTATTTCATTCACTATCAGTGTCAAAGTCCTGCCACTCAGTTGCCTTTCTGCTTCATCCACTATCCCTTATCCTTTGCTCTAGCTACATCAAACTTGTTACACCTGAAACCCTCCAGGCTTGATCTTTGCTAATGCCCTTAAACAGCAGGTTTCCAATATTTGAAATGACTGATCCCCTAACTCTTTCATGTCTTTCCTCAAATGTCACTTTAAAAGTGAGGTTTACCTCGTCTACTTGATTGAATGTGGAACATTCTTATTCCCCTACTTAGAGCTTTTTTTCTTATTCGACTTAACAAAATACCATACATTGGGAAATTTATAAATGGCATGAATCTATTTCTTGTAGTTCTGGAAACTAGGAAGTCCAAGATCAAGGTGTTGGCAGACTCATTGTCTGCCAAGTGCTGGCTTTTTGCTTCCAACATAATGCTTTCTTGCAGTATCTTACATAATGGAAGCCAGGAAGGAAAAGAGCCAATGGGCCAGGCAGTTCTCTGAAGCTCCTTTCATTATAGCATTAATTTTCTTTCAAGAGGGTGATTAATCCCTTCTGATTTAATCACTACTGAAAAGGCCCCACCTCTTAATATCACCACATTGGGATTAAGTTTCAAAGAATGAATTTTTGAGGGACGTACACACAACCTATCTAGTTTACTGCCACTCTACCCTTCCCAGTATATATAAAAGCACAGATGTCTTTGTCATGGATGAATCACTAGCAACTTGTGCAGTTCCTGACACATGGTCAGTACTCAACAAATATTTGCTAATGTTCAAATGAATGAATAAATGAATAAGTTAGTGCATGAATATATGCAGATGGAGTGCTTTTGGACCTTGGTGATACTGATGTCATCACTCTATGTCTTTGATCTTAATGTATCTTGTCCAGAAGTGTTGGTAAATTTCCCTTAGTTGTCTAAAGCTCATCTGGGTTTCATTTTTTCCTGCTATCACCATGGAACATCATATCTTCAAAGTCTCAAATTAAACAATATGAAAATGTTAATGGAAACAGAAAAGGAAGCTGGATACCCCATGGTGTAATTTGCAAGGGGAACTAATACTTTTAAGCTTGAAAATATTCATTATTTGGTTGTAGCTTTATACTATGGCCAGAAGAAAACAATGGCACTTGGAACATGACTGCAGTGGAGTTGAAATATATAAGACTGTGGTGAAGAAACCCAGAAGAATGGCAGGACATTTCAAACACAGGTAGGGAAATCAAAACTAAGTGAATAGCAAATGGATCATTCCTGCAACACTTGAGAGGATTCTGTGGTTTCTTCAGATGAAGCAAGGAACCTGGAAAGCAGATGGAATATCAGTTTTCTGCTGCTTCTGTAACAGATTACTATAATGGTAATCTGCATCACTATTTTACAATTCTGCAGTATGAGATGGGTCTCATTTAACTATAATAAAGGTGTTGGTAAAACTGTGGTTCTTTCCATGTCCCTTGGGAAAATCTATTTTCTTGCCTTTTCTAGCATCTATAAGCTGCTTTCATTCCTTAACTTATGACTACTTCCATCTTCAAAGCCTGCAATGGCATTTTGAGCATCTCTTACAGTTCATTACTCTAAAACTGATACTTCTGATTCCTTCCTTTGTATTTAAGGGTGCTTCTATTTACATCATACTCATGTGGATCTTCTAGGATGACCTCTCTGATGCATTTTAAATCACCTGAAACCAGGTGCAGTGGTGCAAATCTACATCTTTCCTACTCAGGAGGCTGAGGTATAGGATTGTGACAACAAGGCCAGCATACAGCATGCAGTGAGATGAGGGGTTGTCTCAACACAAATCAAAATGATCATATGAATGACAATCTTAATTCTATCTGCAACTTTAGCCCTTTGACCATTGTTATAGTTTGGATTTTTAACTGTCCCCTGCCAAAGATCATATGGTCAAGTTCTGCTTTGCATACAGTTGTATTCAGAGTTAATGGAACATTTAGGGGAGATAGTTGTTTAGACCACTGGAGGCATGCTCTCAAAGAGATAATGGGACTTCAGCTCTATCCTCCTGTAGTTTGTCCCTGGCAATAAAGTAAGTGATTTTGTTCTATCTCATGTTCCTTCATGATATGCTACCCCACCATGGGCCCAAAAGCAACAGGCTCAAAAAGCATGGAATGAAACCCTCAAATTGTACATCAAAACAAATCTTTTCTCTTTGTATGTTGATTATCTTGGATAGTTATGAAAGTGACAAAGGGCTGATTAACACAGCCACATAATATAACATAATCACAAGCTCTGGGGATTTGGACATAGAAATCTTTCTGCTTACCATAAATAGTAAGCATCTGAATCACAACAGTTTTTTTTTTATTTGTTTTTAAGAAATGGGTCCTAGGGCCGGAGGGTTAGCTCAGTGGTTCCGGCGCCTGCCTTGCAAGCGCAAGGACCTGAGTTCGATCCCCGGTTACCACATATAATGCTGGGCGTGGTGGTTTACGCCTGTAATCCCAGCACTCGGGAGGCAGGGACAGAAGGATTGCTGAGTTCGCGGCGGCTTACCTGGGCACCACAGTGAGCTCAGGGCCAGCCTGAACTACAAAGTGAGACCCTGTCTCCAAAAAGCAAAAAAAAAAAAAAAAAGTCTGAAATAGTAATGGTTAAGAGTTGTCAGGCTGGAGGGTTAGCTCAGTGGTTCTGGTGCTTGCCTCACAAGCACAAGGTCCTGAGTTCGATCCCAGTAACCACATACAATGCTGGGCGTGGAGACTCACGCCCAGCAGCCATCAATACCTCATACCACAGTGCCAGGCGTGGGCTCACGCCTGTAATCCCAGAACTCAGGAGGCGGAGGCAGGAGGATTGCTGAGTTCAAGGCTTGCCTGGGCTACATAGTGAGCTCAGAGCCAGCCTGAACTACAAAGCAAGACCCTGTCTCAAAAAAAAAAAAAAAAAGAGTTGTGTCTATGATTGTTGTTGGACTCAAGAAAATTTATGAATATTTTTCTATTGGCCTACTTTGGTTGGTTTGGATGATTTACATAACTTTCCAGATAATCTTTATTGATCTCTTTCCCAGCTTTCATGAGTGCTGGTTAATAAAGTCTGAATGAACACTGCAGAGCATGAAGGAATTCACTCTCTTGTCATTTGTAACACCTTTCCCTGGATTCTCAAATTGCCCCTGGTAAGATAATGGAGGCTCCTGTGTTCAAGGACTGTTATTTCCACATTCCTAGAGGTCTTACATTTCTCCAAGCCTAAAATGCGTCCAGTACAGACTAAGCCTTGAACAAATATGCCTTGATTAATAGATGAGGTTAAATATCTGTGGAATGAATGGATTAGAGCAGATGGACTTCATCTGGAGTCTTACCTGACCCTCTCCAGAATCAGGTTCTGAGATAAGAATTTGACACAAGCAGTATGTTAAGGGAGGACTTTTGGGAGAAACAGATAGTAGGGGAGGCAGTGAAGGGAAGAGGAAGAAGACAAGTAAGGGAATGATTTCAGGGAGACTCCTAGCCTCTGCTTAATCACAAGGAATGCTCTAGAATCTGATCTAATCTTCAAGTTTGTCCTTTCTTGTGGGCAGAGAGATGGACATTCATATTTTAGTGCCAGTCATTGGTTGGCCAAAGCCCTTAGGAGCTGTGAACTCCTAAACACTTTCAACTCTCAACAAAGTAGGCAAAATGACTCCAAAAACCCCAGATATGGCCTCCAAAGAGTCATAGCTTCTGGCTATTAATAAAAATACAGAAGCCAAGTGAGTCATAGAAATTGTTATAGTTTGGATTTTAAATGTCCACCGAAGTCTCATGTGCTCAAGGATTGGTCTATAGCCTGTAGTGCTATTGGAAGATGATACAACTTTTAAGACATGGAGCCACCTGGAAGTTAAGTAAATTGGGTGTAGCCTTAAGAGAACTGTGAAACTCTGGCCTCTTTCTTACTTCTCATATTTGGTCATGAAATGAATGGGTCTCCTCCAGTCTGTGCTCCTACCAAGATGCACTGTGCTGTCACAGTCCCAAAGCACTGACCTCAATTAATTACATACTTAAAAACCTCCAAAACTGTAGTGAAAGTAAACTTTTAAGTATATTAAGTTACTTGTTAGAGTAAATGAATGCTGATTGACATAGAAATGGTCAAAGGGTCCTAAGGAGGTGTAAGTACAGCCTTAACATCATAGCTACTTCTGGCTCTGTTTGTAGAAAGATTGCTATAAAAAGATGATGTGCCAGTATTGGTATATGCAAAATTTAACATTTTGAGAATTCTGAATGAGAGACACCCCTGTATTTGAAACACATTTGTTTTTAATACATATGGTCCTGATCCCAGGAAATATTTTTTCTCAGTAATAAATTGGGCTTTAAATGACCATGTTACATATAATTTCTGCTTTTACATATTTCCATTTAGTTGTTTCTAGGAATAGTTTGGGCTTTTCTGTCCAATTCTGTTATATTTGTAGAAATGGACTTAAAAAATATGACTGAACACAGACAAGATCCGAACATTCTCTTGATCAGTTATGGTATTAATTTGTTTTAATACTGATGTTTTGGATATTATTCATAGCATGGCTAAAAACCCATAAAAATAAAATTTGAAGCATATGTTCTCTAGTTCATTTCTGAACAAATATCTCAACAATTAAAGAAAAAAGTTATTGAAAATAAAAGAAACCAAAGAGTCATATCTCATGATCTTGGAACCAGTGAGGGGAGACTGGTCCTTCAGAAGATTAAGACATTTCACTTATGAAGTTATAATCTGGTTTTTTCTGAGGGCAGGTCAAAAAGGGATGTGAAAGCAATGCAAAGTGTTGGTTTTGGATCATTTGAACGCTAAAACACATATTTAAACCATTTTTACAAGATAAACTAACAATTTTTTGGCCAACAGCCTACCCATTATGATGTTAAAAGAGAAGAATAAGAAACCCTAAGTTGTTTGGGATGTAATCTGAGCCTGTTCTTTGGACCAAAGAAATCTGTGGAAGATCAAAATGTTCTTATTTAGGACCAGCTTGTTTCTGTGGGTGTATGGGGCTTCTGTGTGTCAAAACTACTCTTAGAGCTGTTTTTCTTTGTTGAAAGCAACTGGCAGGATTACTGAGTTACCACTAGGCCAGCTGCAGTACAAACTATTGTACATGTACAAATTCAACTTACTTAGCTACTGCAATGACTGACTAATATTCCACTTGTTTTTTTTCAGTCATAGTGAGGATATTGATAAAAATGATAATCATGGTGAAGAGAAAATGGAAGAATTTTTTTAACTTTTATTTATTTATTTATTTATTTATTTATTTATTTATTTAAGACAGGGTCTCGTTTTGTAGTTCAGGCTGGCTCTGAGCTCACTATGTAGTCCAGGCAAGCTTTGAACTCAGCAATCCTCCTGTCCCTGCCTCCCGAGTGCTGGGATTACAGGCATGAGCCACCACACCTGGCAAATGGAAGATATTTTGCCAAGCTTCTTTCTGTTACTAAACTATCCCAAGATCTTTGTACTTGTTTTTCCTCCTGCCTGAAATGTGTTCCTCCAGATTTTTTTTGTTTTGTTTGGTGGTACCAGGGATCAAACTCGGGCCCTTCTGCTTCCAAGGTAGGCACGGTACCGCTTGAGCTAAATCCCTGGCCCCTTCCTTCATAACTTGACATGGCAATTTCTTTTTTTTTTTTTTTTTTTTTTTGAGACAGGGTCCCGCTTTGTAGTTCAGGCAGGCCCTGAGCTCCCTATATAGCCCAGGCAAGCCTCAAACTCAGCAATCCTCCTGTCTCTGCCTCCTGAGTGCTGGGATTACAGGCGTGAGCCACCACGCCCAGCTCTGTGGTATGTGGTATTGATTACTGGTCTGTGTGAGTCACCACCACGCCCAGCATTGTATGTGGTTATCAGGGATGTAACTCAGGACCTTGCGTGTGCAAGGCAGGTGCTGGAACCACTGAGCTAAATCTCCAGCCCGACATGGCAAATTCTTTTCTGGATTGAGATATAAAACAACTATTCCTTCCTCTATGACACTTTCCCTGGCCTGGTCTAATAATGTTTTCCCTGAGTCATTTATATGGTTTAAAGATATTACTTTTCATTTTCATCCTACCACCCATCACTAACAAATGTTATCTTATCCACTTGTGTTTTTACTTATTTCCTTAGATCTCCTGTAAACTCACCACTATCATTCAGAGAAGGTTCAGACTCACAGCACAACCCTCCTTCCCTTTCCGTTCCTTTCCTTATCCTGTAGCATGACATACCTGGGGACAAGTTCTACTCCCACAACAATATGCCTTTAAAAGCTGAAGTATTGTGCAAAAGAAAGAAAATTGGTTACAATCTACTTTGAAATTTACTTTAAAAATTAGATAAGTTTATGATTATACAAAGGAATGACTAAATATGTATGACAAATCAAGTGCAATTAAAGATAAATTGTAGAATCTAAGTGTTAGCTGTGATGTATGCTATGATCTAAAATATGTCCCAAAGTGTATATACTGAAAACTCAATTCCTGATGGATAATGTTGAGATGTGGGACCTTTATGAGGGGACTGGTAATGAAGACTCCACACTTATGAACAGATTAATACTGTTATTCAGGGAGTGGGTTCCTGATAAAGAGTGAATTAAGCTTCCCAATACCTGTGCACACACAATAATTTACCTTTCTGCCTTTCTGCCATGCAGAAACATAGCAGAAAGGATATTCCTAGATGTAAGACCTCAATCTTGGGCATTCTGGTCTACACAATCATAAAACAAATTTATTCGTCATGAATTACCCAGTTTCAGGTATTTTTGTTATAGCAGCATATAATGAACTAAAACAGAGTACTTATGTTTTTAAATTTTCAAGTTTTCTGTGCATCTGAAAATTTCAAAATTGGCTAAAACATCAAAATAGAGGTAATGGGCCAGGTGTGGTGGATCACGTCTGTAATCCCAGAACTCGGGAGGCAGAGGCAGGAGGATTACTGAGTTCGAGGCTTGCCTGGGCTACATAGTGAGCTCAATGCCAGCCTGAACTACAAAGCGAGACCCTGTCTCAAAAAAAAAAAAAAAAGATAGAGGTAATGGTTTGGAAGTTAGGAGTCTATGAGTAAGATACAGCTCTGCTACTCCCTAGATGCTTGGACAAGTTTGAACACTACATGAATCAGTTTCTGTAGAGTTTTAAAAAGAGTTTAATCATGTGGTTAAAACTAACAGTAAACTGGGCCGGAGGGTTAGCTCAGTGGTTCCGGCACCTGCCTTGCAAGCACAAGGTCCTGAGTTTGATCCCCGGTAACCACATGCAATGCTGGGCATGGAGACTCACACCCACCAGCAATCAATACCACATACTACAGTGCCAGGCATGGTGGCTCACGCCTGTAATCCCAGCACTTGGGAGGCAGAGGGAGGAGGATTGCTGAGTTCCAGGCTTGCCTGGACTACATAGTGAGCTCAGAGCCAGCCCGAACTACAAAGCAAGACCCTGTCTCAAAAAAAAACAAAACAAAAAAAACAACTAACTGTAAACTAACTCCTCAAACTAGATATAGATCTGGAAGTAGATTATCATAAATAACTAGATAACTGTGAGGATGGAGCTTCAAACCAGGATATTTGAAATTTCTCCCTTTTTTCTCTGATAGCCATTTCACTTACACATTTGCCCTAGTTTTCCTGATTTAAAATGGGCTTTTTTATAGGAAAGGCAATGTCCACAGATAATACTTCCTTCTTACTCAGTAAACCCACATGTGACAGAGTATCTTCTCTCCAAAACTTCTCATATGTGAGTTCAAGCAACAAGGTAAAGTGGCATGCCATGAATCATGAGCAGAGAATAGGTGTGGGTCACCTGCTCATACCTGGGTGCTGCCAGGTACTGAAGATACAGCAAAGCCACATAAAATGGGTTAGGGATCATTTCTCATGGCCTAAAGGACTATTATTACCAAAGAAATAAGAGAATAGGACACTGATGATACATCAGAAAATAGAGAACTTATAAAGCCCAAAAGGGATCTTCTAGTGGTACTATTTAAGTGCCAATCAGATTACTATGCATACAGAAGATGCTCAGAAAACCTTTTTTGGAGGAAAGAAAGATTATGTATAAAATCTATAAAAATTGAAAATTTAAAATATTAGTAATAGAAAAGTTGTTTAGAGCTGTTAAGTTTAAGCCTTCATTTTAAACATAGAGGAAAACGGCACACAGAGAGGTAGGGGATGTTCCCAAGGACATGTGCAGTTACTCCTAGAACTCAAACATTCATGTCTCTCACCCTGCCTCTTCAAGACTCCTGAACGCATTCTTACTTCAAACAGGTTTATTTGTGTTCAATTTTCAATAGATAAACCATCTGCTAATATCATGAACATCCTGATAACAAAGAAAACAGAAGCCAAAAATTACAAAGCAAGAGGGAAAAGGGGGAAACCCACCTCCATTTGATTGGTATTCTAATGAGTTCAAACCTGGGATCAACACATACAGGTAGGTTCTCCTAATAGAAAATAAGACAGCTGTTGGCTTTTCCCAGTCAAGCTTGTGGATAAGAGCTTGTTTATACAGCTGGATGGGTCCACAAGGTGCCCTACTAAAAACATTTGGTGAGCAGGCTGAGGGCTTGAGACAGTTGGGCACATTTGTTTCCCATTAGAAATGCTAGGCTATGATACTGCTATCCTCTGACCTCCGGGACCAGCTTCCCTGAGGCGCTAGGTGTGTTCTTGAGTTTTAAAGTGCTGACAGCCATTTCACTTGCTAACACATCATAAGGGCACCCATGGATTTGAATGGCTATAGTATGGTGTCTGGAATTTAAGTTTGGAATCCAAATCGGGTGGAAAAAGTTGTTTGTGTTCAATTCTTGAAGCACATTTTAATTCTGTAGTAAAAACCGTCAGAAAAAACAGCTCATTCATTTTCCCCTTTCCTTTCCTTTCATCTTTCCTTCTTTTTAGCTAAGCATTCTTAACCAAAATTCTTGAGACCAGGAGATCTCTGAAATAAAAACATTTGTTTAACTCTTCCTTTTTCTCTTTTCTTTTCTTTCTTTTTTTTTTTTTTTTTTGTACTCATGATCTTAAGCTTATAAGGCAGGAAGTGGCACCCCTAAACTAAATTCCTGGACCCATTTGTTAATTCTTGTTAGATGTTAGCCAGAAAAAGGACAAGGAACAAGTTTGCATAAACTTCCAGCAGCAAAGCTAGAGAGCAGTTGGATTGGTTGGTGGTAACTGTCCAGAAAGTATAAAAATGTATATGGTAAGACAGTGCTGGTAGTAATGGGATTTAAGTAAGGTTAGTTTCCCCTGAAGCTAACTTCCCTTAGCTTTTCCTGCCTCCACCTGGCAGTCTCTGTAATTAAATTCAGAACTTCTCACAATTGTTTTTCATCAAGAATATTACTGAAGAGAATGCTGTCCATTCGTCCAGAGAAGCAGAATAATGCTGCTTCTAACTTCTCTATAGCAGTTTGTCATGTTAGCCGGCATCTTGAAAAATATCTTGAGTTCTCTGAAACTTTGACGGTAAACAAAGCTATACTTGGATATGTCAGGCTTAGTTTAGGGTTCCTTGAGACAGGAACTTAGGTGCAGGAGATTTTGGGTGGAGTGGCTGGAGGAAGTAAGAATGAGACACTGAAGGATAAGGCACCGAGAAAGGAAAAGCCAGTGTCAGGACGTGGCACTGATTGTGCAGGGCTCAGTAACCCGGAAATTCCAAGAAGTGAATCTCTCTTTGGCTGAAGGTTGCAGTTGGGGCAACTTTAACTTCCACACACCTCCGGCCTGTGTCTGGGTACAGAAGCTGAGCAAACCACGGTGGCAGTGCAAATGTCAGAAAGACAGGAAAGCTGATAGTGCAAGTTGAGGAGACCATCAAGCCTCAACCAGAGACAGCAAGATGTGGTGCCTGTACCAGAGGCATCTGTTGGCACAAGGGAGTAGCTGGAACAAGCCCAGATAAAGTACAAATTAACAGATGATTGGAATATAGTATTCTATCATGCTGTCCTCTTTACTTTTGTGTATCTTTGAAGTTTTCTATCATAAGTTTTTAAAAGTTAGTTTAACATACAAATTACTTCCCCTTCGTGTCATCCTTACTTTTTTTTTTTTTTCCTTGAGACAGGGTCTTGCTTTGTGGTTCAGGCTGGCCCTGGGCTCACTGTGTAGCCTAGGCAAGCCTAGAACTCAGCAATCCTCCTGCCTCTGCCTCCTGAGTGCTGGGATTACAGGCGTGAGCCACTACGCCCAGCACTGTGGTATGTGGTATTGATAGCTGGTGGGTTTGAGTCAACATGCCTAGCATTGTATGTGGTTACCAAGGATCAAGAACTCAGGACTTTGTGCTTGTGAGGCAGGTGCTGGGACCACTGAGCTAAATCTCTGGCTCCCCAAGAAAAAATCATTTTTAAATTATACTTTGCAGGGTCTAGCCTAGTGGCCCATGCTGTGATCCCAGCATTTGGAAAGCCAAAGCAGAAGGATGGCAAGGAGTTCACAACGAGTCTGGGCCACACAAAGAGTTCAAGGCCATTTGAACTACATAACAAGGTCCTGTCTCAAAACACCAAATAAATAAAATGAATAAAAAATTGTACTTTTAAGAAGGCTGCAAATTCATGATGCGATCAAAGTTACACAAGGCAATCCTTACCTGTACCCCATATCCTTTCTTCATAGGTTCATTTGTTTCTTCCTGGCCAATCACAACCAAATCTTTTAAAGATGCTACAAATTTAAAAATTAAGATTAAGTAGTTTAGTTGCTAAGGTAAAGGATTTAGAAACCTAAGTGTATAATGAAGGAAAAACTTAAAGGGTTCAATGAACGTTTTTAGGCAAATCATTTTAGATTACCCATCCTAAAGGATGTGTTTGTTTCCAACCTCAGGTCATAAGGATATTATCTCTTAAGAACCTGACCTCTATTTCCTTGGAATGTGTACTTCTTTCATTATACCCAATAAAATTTGTCTGTTCCTCTCATGAACATGTTTTAAAATTCTTTTTCAGTGTAGTAGTTTAAAAACCTCCCTCATCTCTCCACCACACCCAGATGTGAAACAAAAATTGTGGTAGAATCTTTCTCTTTGACATCCAGTGGAGCTAGGAAGGGATTAATTCTGGTAGTTATCTTGTTCACTAAATTCCACAAAACTCTTTGCAGAATTATCAGACACAGCAGACATTATCTGGGTTAGTTAGTTTGATCACCAATAGCTGGATAATGGTGACCTTCTAAAGTGGTTTCTAGCTTTTTCCACACTCTGTCCTTGGTGTCTGTGTAGTGGAAGGAAGAGGACTCAGATGACAAGGATATGCCTCTTGGGCTTTGGACCTCTGTTGACAGACCCTATAATTTTACCATTGGGATTAGCAGGAGAGCCTTCCTTTACAGACCTGCTGGCCAAGCCTATGGTTCTTCCTCTTGGCCCTCAAGTGACCCTTGTACTTTATGTCTATCCTAGTACAATCTTGTACATAATAAGCACTCAATAAATATTGTAATAAGAAAACAGAAGCTATTCTACAGATGAGCTGAAGTCCCCATCTCTTTTCTGAGCACTTCCTCAGACCTTGTCTGGTGACACTGCACTCTTCCTTGTAAATATGATAAAGGATAAAGAAATATTACCAGTGCTGAATCATATGCAATAATAAAGGTTAATGATTCCAAATAAGGGCTGGCAATGTGGCTCAGTGGTAGAATGCTTCTTGGCAGGCATGAAGGCCTATATTCAATTTCCTGCCCTCTACACACACAAATCCAAACAAATAATAAGTTTGAAGTTGGCTAAAATAGAATTGAATTCACAAAAGCAGACAATGTGGCACAGGTGGATATTAAGGAAAAAATATAGGAGGGGGGAAATTTTGGCTGGGCCTTTCATTTAAGGAGAAATCACTCACAAAGCATCTTGGACAATAGGTGTTTGCTGACTTTGCACCATTTTATCAATGGTTTCTCAAATATCTTACTCAATTTTATTTTTAATTTATTTTTGTTTTTTTTTGAGACAGGGTCTTGCTTTGTAGTTGAGGCTGCCCCTGAGCTGACTGTGTTGCCCCAGGCAAGTGTCGAACTCACCATTTGTCCTGCCTCTGCCTCCTGAATGCTGGACTACAGATGTGAACCACACCTGGCACTGTTTTACTCCATTTTATGCAGTTTTAGTGGGTTTATGCATCCAAGAAACTTGTCATCTTTTACAAAATCCTTTATAAAAGATGTGAACACATGATCTAATTGACGGACTGACTGTGATACTAGGGATCAAACCCAAAGCCTGTGTACTGAATTACATCTTCATCTTTTTTTTTTTTTTTTTGAGACAGGGTCTCACATTGTAGTTCAGGTTGAAACTGAGCTCACTATGTAGCCCAGGCAAGCCTTGAAGTCAGCAATCCTCCTGCCTCTGCCTCCCAAGTGCTGGGATTTCAGGTATGAGCACTATGGTATGTGGTACTGATTGCTGGTGGGCATGAGTCACCACACCTGGTACTGGTGTATGTGGTTACCAGAGATCGAACCAGGGACCTTGTGCTTACTAGGCAGGCACCAGAACCACTGAGCTAAATCTCTGGCCCTCCTCATCCCTTTTGCATTTTTTTTTTTATTGTGAGGCAGAATCTTGCTAAATTGCCCAGGGTGGGCTCAAACTTGCAACTGTCTTGCCAGCCTTCCAAAGTCCTGGGAATACAGGTACATACCACCTCACCTTGCTCCTACAATCCAATTTATGCTGTAAGAATTTTCAGTCTGTGCTAGTTTCTGTGCTACTGAGCTTTTGTACAGTCTTTTCCTACACCAGTATCTCAAGAATTCTACCTATCTTCCAGCAGGTTCAGTGTTTCGATTTTAATATTTAGGTCTCTAATTCAGTTGGAATTTAGTTTAGTGCATGTGAAAGATATAGGCTTAGTTTTAATCTTTGGAAGGTTGATACTCAGTTTTTCCAGCACCATTTATTAAAGAGGCTATCTTTCCTTCATTGAGTGTGTTTGGCTCCTTTGTCAAAGATGAAGTGGCTTAGTGTGTCTGGAGTTTGCATGTTCTAGTCTGTTCCACTGATTCTTGGGTCTGTTTCTTTAACAATACCATGTGTTTCTATCCCTGGCTTTGAAGGATATTTTCAAATTGGGGATTACGATACACCTGCCCTGTCTTTGTTACCCAGAATTGCTTTTCTTATTCTAAGTCTTTGGATCTCATCTTACTAATAAGCTTCAGCACAAGAGAAACCACCAACAGAGCAAAAAGAACCTACAATGGGAAAAATTTTTACTAGCTGCCCCTAAGGTAAAAGCTACTGTGTAGGATATGTAAAGAACTTACAAAGTCAGACCCCAAATGAAAAAACCCAATTCAAAAATGGGCATCTGAAATGAACAAACATTTTTCAGATGAAGAAGGCAGCAAAGAAACATATGAAAAATTGTTCAACATCAGTGGTCATTGGAGAGTTGCAGATGAAAACAACAGTGAGATTCCATCATACCAAGTGACATGCATACCCATGTTTATAGCAATATAATTTGTAACAGCTACACCTTGGAAACAGCTCCAGAACTCAATTGGTGAGGATAAATAAGATGTGTTTTGTCTGTAAAGTGGAGTAGTATGCAGCCATAAAGAAAACATTGAGACATTTATAGCTAAATGGATGCATCTTAGGGCCATACTCATAAGTAAATAAACTGTACACAGATGTGTAAATACTGAATCATTTCTCTAGCGTGAGAAACTGAAGGTGTAAATGAGGTCCAAAATGTATGATAGGTATTGCAAAATA
>PVIC010038615.1:0-17285 GCA_004025085.1 Thryonomys swinderianus
AAGAGTTGTTTTTTTTTAATTTATGTATAACAGCCGACAGAATCAAAGTAGAGGCGACAGACCTAAATTCTAAAGCGACAGCAACAGACTCACTCGCTCTGAACAGCCTTACTGCACCTCAGGATTCAAACAGAACACAATGGCTCCAGCCTGGATCAAAACCCATTTGGTCCCCAAACAAAGCCAGTGTACGTTCCTGGAGTATTCGTTTTACTCCTAAGTGCTCTTTAGGGTTTCAAAAATAACAGCTTCTCGCTATAAAATGTTCAAAAAAATACAAAATCATTTCATAAAGAGAGTTTAAAAACCACTATTAATATTGCAGGCCATCATTACAGATATCACATAAACACAGCAACACCATGGTATATAAATAGGAGCTTGCTCTCATACTGTTATGTAACTATCTCTCTCTCTCAAAAGATGTGCTTTCACTGTCTTCCCATACCCACAAATACAAATCAATATAATCTGGAGGACTGGAATTGTTATTCCAGTCCACAAGTCAACAAGGGCAAGAGAATAAATATTACAATTTTCAGGCCACATCAAGGTCTCCGTCATACATTCTTCTTTGTTTTTAAAAGCCTGTAAAAATGTAGTTCAACGCCGGGCGTGGTGGCTCATGCCTGTAATCCCAGCACTCGGGAGGCAGAGACAGGATGATCGCTTAGTTCAAGGCTTGCCTGGGCTACATAGTGAGCTCAGAGCCAGCCTGAACTACAAAGTGAGACCCTATCTCAAAAAAATAGTATGTAGGGCCGGAGGGTTAGCTCAGTGGTTCCGGCGCCTGCCTCGCAAGCGCAAGGACCTGAGTTCCATCCCCGGTAACCACATATAATGCTGGGCGTGGAGACACGCCCACCAACAATCAACACCACAGACCACAATGCCAGACGTGGTGGCTCACGCCTGTCATCGCAGCACTCGGGAGGCAGAGACAGGAGGATTGCTGAGTTCGCGGCAGCTTGCCTGGGCACCATAGTGAGCTCAGGGCCAGCCTGAACTACAAAGCAAGACCCCTGTCTCAAAAAAAAAAAAAAAAAAATGTAGTTCAAGGATCGTACAAAACCAGACGGTGGGCTGGATCCAGTCTTTTCTATAGCTCCTGAGTCGTGTTACCTAATACAAGCCCTACTGTTTCTACTTTTTCAATCATAAACACTGCTGTAATAAACATCTTTAACACACGGCTAACTGATGGTTTCCTTGGGGAAAGGCTTCCAGAATCTCAGCGCTGGGAGGAGCCTCACCTGGAGGACATCCCCTCACAGCCCCCCAGACAAGTGGCTGCCTGGCTGCGCTTGCATGTGTCCAGTGACGGGGGACTCATTCCCAGAAGGCCACGTCACCCCACAGCGGGGACAACTCACAAAGTAAACAAATGGCTTCTCTTTCTTGAGCTAAAAGCTGCTGGGCTAGTGGTACAGCAAGTGCAAGCCCCTACGTCGGACTCCCAGCCACACACACACACACACGCTCATGCACACGCACATGCATGATCTCTTTCCTCCCTATTACCTGCCAATATTTCTTCTGGTTCTGCTCATGGAATCACAGAATCCAAACTTAACCCTTTTATCCACAGTGTGATCTGGCTTCTGGGAAATGTGGATATTAGGAGCTCCTGTGAGGGGCCGGGAATTTAGCTCAGGCGTTCTAGCACCTGCTTTGTAAGCACAAGGTCCCTAGTTCAATCCCTGGTAACCACATACCACAACACCAGGCATGGTGACTCATGCGCACCAGCAATCAGTACCACATACCACAGTGCCAGGAGTGGTAGCTCAAGCCTGAAGTCCCAGCACTTGGGAAGCAGAGGCAGGAGGACAAACCTCAAACTCTGCAATCCTCCTGCCTCTGCCTCCCGAGTGCTGGGATTATAGGCGTGAGTCACCACGCCTGGCATAAGGTCAGTCAATTTTTAATACTTATTACAGCAGGCCTAGGGAACTGACCCAGCGTGGTTTGCCACCTCACCAGGCATGGTCCACAACCACAGGAGCCATATCTGTTCAAGCTGCTTCCCCAAACTGGAAACGCAGCTCAGTGGTTCAGCTCCTGCCAGCAGGCCTAGCCCCTGCACTGAGTTTCGAGCCCAGAGGTAAAAAATCAGTGGCTCCTCTCCCCTGCAATACCAACACGAGGTCTCTTTCCACTAGGAATACAGCGCGGCGGCACCGGGAGGAGAGGCGGCCGGTCAGAGCACTTACAAGCTTCCCTTACTCGGCTCCAGGTTCCATGGTCGGCGACATGTGTCCGTTCTCCCACTGCATCTGCCCACCCGCCACCGGACATGAGCACCGCCGTTATTCCCGTTTGATGGCTGTGGAAATGTTGAGGCTCAAACGAGATTCACCAAAAGGCCCTAAGAGTAGTAGCAAGGTGCGAACTGTGCCTGAGACCCCTCCGGTCCCTCCCAGGCAGCATCCGCGCTCCTATCTGGTACTCTAGCTTCTCCCAGAAGGTCCAAATCAAGCCCTTCGTTTTGCAAAGAAGGAACCAGGGGCGGCTATTGCAGTGATGGGGCGGCTACTGCAGTGATCGCAGAGGCTCTGGCCCCAAGGGAAGGGCTTAAACAAAGCAACTGCCAGCCTCTGGGGCACAGCTCCGACTCCCTCTATTTGCAGACAAAGGGTGATTGCTCTCCCGATGGGCAAAACAAGCCCGGCTGGGCAGTCAGGGCCACAAGCTGTATCCCTGCCCACCATTTATCGCAGGTGGCAAGTGGCCAGAAATTAATTAGCTGTCTCAGTTTTGGCAAAGCCCGAGGAAGGAAAGTGGTTAATTATAGCAAAGCCCAGCGAGCGAGGGAGAAGACAGGGCTGGAGCACGGAAGTAAAGTGTCCCTGGGCTGAAGAGGGGCGGGGAGGCCAGCAGGGCCATGGCAGTAAACCAGACAGACACTCGCTCTTTTCCATTCAAGAACCACAACACACTCAAGTTCCCCTCCGCCTCCCGGCCCTACTTGTAGCTTGAGGACGGCTGGGCCAGGGTGTGGGCAGCCAGACACGGGGAAGGCCGCAAGACAGCAGAACCCCTCCGGGGAGGCGCAGCAGTACCTTCCAACACCAGCAGCTCCTACCAGCACCCGCAGGCCCGTTCCCCACCCCATGCCCACGCCCGGGGCCAGACACCAGTGAGTAGCCGGATGTTTGAAACTGCACAGTCTGACAGGGAACACACAGACACGGGGGGGGGGGGGGCAGGGGCGCAGAGCAAGGGTGTCTGTGGGCCGGGACCATCCGTGAAGGGTCCCAAGGACAGATTTTCCAAGCTGAGAAGTAAGAGGTGCCGGCCTGAGGTTCCTGCACATTTCAGCTGCCACTTGTCTCGCAGGGGATTTTTAGTGCAGACCATAATCCTTCCACACAGGGAATATCGGTGACAAAATGCCAACGAGGTGGTTAAGAAGCACTTGGTGATGATGCCTCGGCTCAGGGACCACGCTAGGATCGAGAACAAGTAGGACGCGGCTCCCGCCTCCACAAGCAACCAGGGAAAGGAAAAGAAATGCACAGACAAGGGAGGCGCACCTCGATGAGACACTGCCCACGATCACGTGTTGTATCGGTGATGGTTCAACACGGCTTGCGTGTGTCCAGGGGTCCGTGTGCCGTGTGGTTGAAAACCCATCCCCCTTATAAGGTATTAAAAGGATAGAAATTCAATCCAAACATGGTGTTCAGAGGAGGAGGTTAAGGAATCTGGATGGAGTGGTCACTTGTAATCCCAGCTACCTGGGGTACTGACATAGGATTATTTAGGTCAGGAGTCTGAGGCCAGTCTAGGGAACACAGGAGAGAGGGCTGGAGATTTAGCTCAGTGGTTCTAGCACCTGCCTTACAAGTGCAAGGTCCTGAGTTCGATCCCTGGTAACCACATACAATCCTGGGCATGGTGACTCACACCCACCAGTCATCAATACCACATACCACAGTGCTGGACATGGTGGCTCATGCCTGTAATCCCAGCACTCACTCGGGAGGCAGAGACAGGAGGATTGCTGAGTTTGAGGCTTGCCTGGGCTACATAGTGGTTCAGGGCCAGGTTGAAAAAGCAAGACCCTGTCTCAAAAAAAAAATGGGCCAGGCATGGTGGTGTACACAGGAGGCTGAGGCAGGAGGATCCCTGTGAGTCTGAGGCCAGCCTGGGTTATATAGTGAGTTTAAGCCCTACCTGAACTCCACAGGGGGACACCGCCCCCCCCCCCATCTCAAAAAACAAAATAAGGTCCAGGGATGTAGCTCAGCAGTGCTGCAGCCTACTTGGGAACCACAAAGTCCTGCGTTTGATCTCTGGTTCCACCTGCTGGGACCAAAGAATCTTCACAAGTCATCCCTATCTGATGGTTTTTTTTTTTTTTTTTGAGACAGGGTCTCGCTTTGTAGTTCAGGCTGGCCCTGAGCTCATTATGTAACCCAGGCAAGCCTCAAACTCAGCAATCCTCCTGTCTCTGCCTCCCGAGTGCTGGGATTACAGGTGTGAACCAACATCCCCGGCACTGTATGTAGTTACCAGGAATGGAACTCAGGACCTTGCGCTTACGAGGCAGGCGCCGGAACCACTGAGCTAAATCTCTGGCCCCCCCATCTGATGTTTAAAATGTGAACAAACTTTGTACTTTGTAAAAACATCCTGTGCAACTGTGACATATATTCTGTAAAAACTTGTGACAACTTGCTATTTGTGCTGTGTAAGGTTCCCTTAAAAACTTTAAGCAAACCCATAAGGTCCCTGATCGCACTGGTTGCCAAGTAACTGTGATCTCCTGGTAAGCCTGGGGAGACATAGCTCACATAATTTAGCAGTGAGCTACCCCCTAGAACTGTTCCCGCCAAAGATTTCCTTTGTTAGCCCTCCCACAAGATGACTCTATATTTCCTGTTCCTCCTCTACCAATGACCACCCGATAAGTATGATAGATCAAACTGTTAGCCAATCACTAGAAGGTTTAGGTCGCACTCCCATGTGTAACCTTAAATGCCCTTAAAGGGGCCGGTACCCATTCTTCTGGGTCTCCAATCCAATATTGGTAGACCCACTGCACGCTGTGCTAATAAAAGTGCCCTTGTGCATTACATGCGTGTGCTGGTCTTTCCTGGGAGAGCATGATCTTCCAGGCATTACATCCACAAAGTCATGAGGCTCAGAAGACCTGCGCGCAGCACCCACACGGGTGACGGGACCAGGCCTCAAGACCAGGCCTGGATGACCCTGTGAGTTCAGTTCTACATGTCAGTGTGGCTATGCTGCCTGTTCCTTCAGCAAACACGAGTCCAGGGAAGGGATTCTGTACATGGGGTCGGCACCTGTCATGGGGAAATGACCTTCGATCACCTGGATTGACCTCCTCCCATCAGTTTGTGAGGCCTGAGCAGCCAGACTTGGGACTGCGGGGCCAAGTCCCTGACATGGGCCTGCTGGCTCTTGTCTGCTGGGCCCATAACTGATGTAGACCTAAAGGCTATGCTCCAGGGTGAGGCCGGTGCCAGGGAGCCACAGACTCTTCACCCAGAAAGGGGCAATGACAGCAAACACAGGCTGCTGGTGGGACACGGCGGGCAGTGAGAGGAAGGGGGGCGGGAGGCTCTCACAGACGCTCAAGAGCAGGTGCCCTCGGACAAACGCCTGCTGTCTGTACTGCCAGGGCGTCTCTCCTAAAACACGGGTGCACTAAAGTCTTCCTACCTCCCCACAGTATTGTGAAGACCCAGAGAGACAAAAGTCTCACGTGACAGAGCTTTCGGATCTTGGCAAACCCAAGAGCCCATTTTTGCCACAGCTGTGATTTCTGGGTTCTAAATGATTTCTAGTCTTTATGATCTGATACGATTCTGTGAAAGAAAATGCTCATAAGGTTATCATATGGGGTGGTTGATGTGTGACAGTGTGCCTAGACTCTCCCCTATAAGGGACCCTTTTTCCGGTACCAGGGATCGAACTCAGGACCTTGCGCTTGCCAAGCAGGCGCAGCACCACTGAGCACCCAGCCCAAGGGACACTTTTTGAAGACAAAGGGCAAGAAGCACCTGTGCATCACACCCACCCTGCCTGCAAAGGGGTCTCATGGGTTCCTGTCCTATTCACAGAAGGGAACTAATCCAGACAGGTGAGGTGCTCATCCGGGTGTGGCGTGGACAGAACAGAACCAAAGTCTGGTGCCCCACGGACCCCAGGAGCCTGCAGGCCTCGGCCATGCCGTATGCTACTTCTCATGACATCTCTCTCCCTGGCACCCAGCAGTGTCTGTCATTTTCACTTTGTTTAGTAACAATTTATTACTTCAATAATTTCACAAACAAGTCCATTGTGCTGCGTAGCCTCTCCTGAGCTTTTGTCCAGTGGAAACTGAAGAGTTTCTGCTCCCACAACCTCCACACAGAGCTACATCTACAGCCCTTTTTATTTTTTATTTCAAGACAAAGTCTTCCAAAGTCACCAACTTGCCCAGGCTGGATTCAAAGGTGAGATCCTCCTGCCTCAGCCTACTGGAGTGCTGGGATAACAAACACACCTGTCACTCCTCTTCCCAAGTGCAGTACCGGGCAAATCAGCTATCCCTGAGTCTCAGGACCCTCTCCCCAAAGAACTGCAAGAATCCAAGGAGATAACACATGCTGAGCTTGACACGGCCTTGTGGTCAGCACTTGCGAGAGCCCTGTGGCTCTAGTTTGGGTATGAATGGGCCTGGTCAGTGTCCGGCCCGCTGGGTCCCCCTCCCTGGGAGGCCGGGCAGGTGGGGGCTGTCTCCTGGCCACCGGCTCTGCTGCTCCCCTAGGGAGTGGTGGCAAATCACAGGTTGTGGCCCCTCCCCACACACAGATGATCTCCACCTGACCCACAGGGCAGCTGGTCTGGCCGGGAGCAGCAGCTTCTCCCCTGGGCTCTTCCCATCCCCGGTCAGAAGACAGCATTAGCGCTAACTGCTTCCTGCTGGGAACCAGGCCCTGCGCTCTGGCCAGACCTGCACCTCCTCCTTCTCCCTCGGCTCCTACCCCGCCTCCCCATTCACAGCTCCGGCCTCACCACCCTCTCTCCACACGCCTGCTTTGGCCTCCTCCACTGCCCATGCCCCAGCCTCACAGTTACATGTTTACTGCTCTGCAAGGTGAAGTCAGCTCCCGAGAGCAGGGACTGCCCAGGGGCTCTAATCATTTACTTTTGTTCCTAACTTTTTTTTTTTTTTCCCAGATAGTCTCACTACTCAGTTCAAGCTGGACTTGAACTAACAGTGTAGCCCACACTGGCCTCGAACTCAAGGCAGCCCATCTGGCCTTGGTATTCCATGCACATGACACCACTCCTGGCATTTCTGTTTCGTGTTATTTGCGTGTGCGTATCCGGACCTCGAGCTCCAGGGGCTTTTCTACCTGCTCTATTTCACAGATAAGACACCAGGCTCAAGAAATCTGGATTTGAGTTGGGTATTTAGCTCAGTGGTTTTAGCATCTACCTGGAAAGTGGAAAGTCCAAAATTCGATCCTCAGTAACCACATACCACAATGCCAGGCATGGTGACTCACACCCACCAGCAATCAGTACCACTCACCACAAGGCTGGGCGTGGTGGCTCAGGTCTGTCATCCCAGCACTCGGGAGGCAGAGACAGGAGGACTGCTGAGTTCAAGGCTTGCCTGGGCTACATAGTGAGCCCAGGGCCAGCCTGAAATACAAAGTGAGATTCTGCCTAAAAAAAAAAAAAAAAAGTTTAAAATAGCCTAAGGATATAAGTCTGTAGGAGTACTTGCCTAGCATGTGTGAAGCCCTGGGCCCAAAAGTGATCACTACAAAACAAAAATCAAAGAACGTGGGCGCTGGACTCAAAACAGTCTTGATTTCAATACGATCCTGAAACTCTGGGCATGTTATGCCTTTTCTCTGAGCCTCAAGTTTCCTCATTTATAAAACAGGTATGAGAGGGCCGGAGGGTTAGCTCAGTGGTTCCGGCGCCTGCCTCGCAAGTGCAAGGTCCTGAGTTCGATCCCCAGTAACCACATATAATGCTGGGCGTGGAGACACACCCACCAGCAATCAACACCGCATACCACAATGCCGGACGTTGTGGCTCACGCCTGTAATCCCAGCACTCGGGAGGCAGAGACAGGAGGATTGCCAAATTCGTGGCGGCTTGCCTGGGCACCATAGTGAGCTCAGGGCCAGCCTGAACTACAAAGCAAAACCCTGTCTCAAAAGCAAAAAAAAAAAAAAAAAAAACAGGTACGAGAAACATTTACCTCCTAGGGGTGCTGTGAGAATTAAACAGGATAACATACATACGTCTCTAAGTAGAGCGTTTGGCCCAAAATAAGTGTCAAATAAGGTATTTATAGATAAACCATCATCCATAATTCAAAGCTCTATGCCTGGGTGACAAGGTTACTTCTGCAGGGGAGGAAAGTTCTGCCTCTCACTGAGTAGGGTTTTGGAAGAGAGCTTTTTTCAGCCTTGCAGGACTTTGAAGTTCAAGTTCTTTCCACTCATCAAGAAAGACTAGGAAAGTTACAGAGGACAAGATCCTTTCTGCACACACCCTTCCCCACCAGAGACAAAGCCACTGATTTCTACAGCTGCACTGGGAGCTCTAAATCAGTAAAACGCAGCCCAGACACCCCATCCCGGCCCACACCCCCACGGGGAACAGGGCCGCTACAGCCTGCGCGATGGTAAATTGCTAATTTAAGCCAGGCTTTCTGTTCTACCCCACGATTATCCTTCTTCCTGTGCGTGTGATGATATTCTGGGTACCAATTCAATTTCGAGGTCCCAGGATTCGGAGATTAATGAAATCATTCGTCGGCCCAGCACGGCCTCCTGCCTCTCCAAGTCCAGGCAGCTGCCGGGGTGAGGGGAGGGACCCTGAGATCACAGCCCTGGAGACACATCTTCTTCGCATCTCAGCTGTGAGGACAGAGACCTGAAATTAGGCCTCTCTTTTCTCCTCCCCCCCTGCATCTCCAGCACCAGTGTCTCCACCCATCTCCCCCTGTGGCTTTCCCGCACCCGCTGTCGAATAGCTTGGTGAGTCTCCTACCTCAGCCTCCTGAGTGCTGCAATTATAGGCGTGCACCAGCACACCTGGCCTGAAAGAATGTTGAACAGCATGAGGATATGTTCATGGTACAAGTAAAAAAGGCATGTGGTCTATATTCTGCGATGCTTATGTCATTCAAGGGGGTGGGAAAAGGAAGAAAACATCAAAATGATGAAATTCCTCTCTGGCGGGACTGTGGGTAACATCCATCTCTGCTAATTCCATTGTGAGGCAACTACCTTGTTCTTTATTAAAAGGAAATTTCTAATATTGAGCTGATAGTTTCCCGATTGCATCCACCCAATCATTCTAGTTCTTCAGAGGCTTAGTAAATGCCCGGTGAATGAATGAGAAACAAGCCTCCTTCCTCTCCTAAGGAGCTGTAATTAAATGAAAATGTTCCCAAAATACTCACCAAATGCCTGGAACAGTGCTGGAGTCTTTCACGACACACCCGCGAACTCTTCATTGCCATCCTATAAGAGTCTATCACTCCCCCCACTTCCCAGACAGGAAAACTGAGGCCTCTGTGGGGTGATATATGTATTGCTCAAGCTCATTTGCTCTATAAATGTCATAGCTGGGTGATGATTCCAGGTCAGTCTAGCTCCAACGCCAGAGAGGCCTCAAGGATCTGCGGATAGAAACTTTCCCTCTCCCCACCGGCCTGTGCTCCACTTCTCTGCCTAAAGCCTCTCAGCTCTGGCTTGTTTCCCGACCCATCTCCTGGCGGCAGAGGCCCAGCGTGAGTACACACAGAGTGGCTGAGGGCCCGACTGTCAACTCCAGACCGCAGGCCGGAAGAGGCACTTGCTCCTTTGGGCCCCGGGCCCTCATCTGTGACCAAGAATGCGCTCGGGCCGCAGCTGGGTGAGGCCTCTGCAGGGATCCTCGGGAAGCAGCCTCTCAGGCCTCCTCCGTGAGCCACACACGCTCCCAGGAAATGAACCGCAGCCCTAGGGGTGGCAGGCCAGACAGCCTCACCGGGTCACCCAGCCCCGCACCCTGCCTTCCTGTCAGGTCTGCAGACATCGGGCTGCAGAAAGAGGACACCAGGGACAAGCGGTCAGTGACCCGCCCAAGGTCACGTGGCGGCTGCTACTGCCCTCAGCCAGCCTGTGGACCCCCACACTGAATTTATCCTTTTGAACTCCATTCTGCACAGACTGTTCCCAATTCCTTTTCCTGGGTCCTGGGACCAGAGCTCTTCGCCCCACAGTGTGGCTGGCCTTTCTGTGGGACCCAGAGACCTGCCTGGCCTCAGCTCCACATCCCGACCGGCAGCCAGGCCGGGCCACTCGGAGCCGCTCCTCAGGCCCTCCACACCTGCACCTGCTACCGACCCCGTCAGCCCAGAACCTTCTGTGGAATCGCTCTGCTGTTTACACCTGAACGGACGGACTAAGTTCACAGACTGGCCCTGGCTCGGTCCCCGGAGCTCAGTACCTGGCAGGAACTTTGACAGCCGTGGTCAGGAGGCCGGCCGCTTCCAAGGCTTTTCCTTTTTCTCCTGCAGCCCCATCCTCATAGTCACAGGCCCTGGTATCTCGGCCTGTGGTCCGTCCTCACCTGGACCTCCGCAGCCTGCTGCTCCGTCTGGAGGCTCTGCCCCGACCTTTGCGTGCAGCCAGCCACAGCTCCCCACCCAGGACGTGGCCCAGCCCCGACCCCAGGCTTGGTCTTCACTTGTCCCTGAAGCTGTGACTGAGCCGGGGTCCCCGACCATGGCTGTGTTCGGAGCCAGAGGCTGACACTGCTGCCAATGCCAGCAATAACAAATGCTCACAGAGCTCCAGCAGGACTCGGGGCAGAGCCGAGGAAGGGGCAGCAGCCAGAGGGCGCTGGGCAGTCACACACCACCCATGTGCTGGGCTTCGTAGGCCAGCAAAGAGGGGACACGGACGGAGTGCTCCCTTCTGCAAGGCGGACACGCGTGTGCTCGTGAACGCAGGTGGAGACAGACTAGACACCCAGAGCCTCTCACTCGCCTGCTGTGACCCTGCTCCAGCCCACACTGCCTGGCCCGACCCTGCCCTGCAGCCCCACACACGGTAGGGAAACATGATGCTTTACCAGCATCCCCCCAGGCAGTCTTTGGGACCAAGGTAGTTACGTGGTGGCTACTAAGTTCCACATTCTATAGTTGACTGACGCGGAGGTGCAGGGATGCCAGGCAGCTCGCTGAAGACCAGGTGGCAGAGCCGGCACCTGATACAGGAGAGAAGCAGAAGGCACAGGGGCTCACGGGAGAGCCAGGGGCAGAGACACAACAGCGGGAGGCGGTCTCACGGAAGCCTGGGTCTGGGAGGAGGCAGTAGACACAGACAGGCGCAAACTTCTGAAACAAGGACCCCGGAGGCTGAGGCAGGGCAACAAGGGAGGCTGGGAAACTGACAAGAGCCCCGGGGGAAGGTGTTTCTGTGTCCCCTTCCCTGAGAGACAGGGCAGCTCTGGGCCTTGCAGAGGGCGCAGGGGTCACCGGCCAGAGTGGAGGGTCCACTGGGCCCTCACACTGCACACTGCCCAGAAGCTGTCCCCGGAACTCTCTGCCCAGGAGGGCTTGTTGGGGTCCACTCAGGCACTGCCAAAACCTCCCCCAGCGCAGGAAGTGGGCACCGATGTCCCAAGCAACCTGCGCACACTTCACGGAGGCCCCATTCCAGGACGCTCAGCTGTCTGCTGGGCGGGCAGGTCCCAGAGCCCCACCGAGGATCTGGAAGGATGGGCAGCTTTTCAGGGGGGCCCTGGGAGCAAAGAGAGGAATGGAGCGTGCTTCGTGATCTGGCTTTTCTGAGACCCCAGGTTCTTTTTCTGAGCCCTTCCTTTGTGTCGTGCTTCTTTCACAGCTCTGCCCTCTGCTTTTTTGTTGTTGTTGTTTTTTGCGGTATCAGGGATCGAACTCGGGCCCTTGTGCATGCAAGGTTGGCGCAGTACTCCTTGAGCTAAATCCCCAGCCTTTTTGTTGTTGTTTTTAAATGCAGTAGTGGAGATCAACCCCCAGGAGTGCTGGGCTACCTCTCCAGTCCTTTTTTATTTTGAGACCAGATCTCTCTCTAAATTACCCAGCTGCCCTAGAACTTTCATCTTCCTGCCTCAGTCTCCTGAGGAACTGGGATTACAGGCCTGCCCACCACGCCTGGCTTGCCCTCAGCTTCTGACCTAGCCACCCACCTCGGATCTCTCTGACCGAGGAAGACTCTCCCCCACCCTCATGGCACCCTAAGCCCTCTTAGCACCACTACGAACTTCAGCTTTTGGAATGACAAGCAGATGAATGCTTCTTTCTTCCACCACAACCAAAGCTCCAGTAGATCCAAAGAACTTTCTTTTTTGGTGATGGTGGTACTAAAGATTGAACGCAGGGCCTTTTCACTGAGCCACATCCTAAGCCCCTTCTGCTTTTTATCTTGAGATATGGTCTCACAAAGTCCCTAAATTTCCCAGGTTGGGCTAAAGTTTGCCACCCTCCTGTCTCAGCTTCCCAGAACCTTGGGGCATTAGTATTTACTGAATGAATTCATTCCTTTCACTTCTTCACACAGAGCTCCTCTCAGTTTGAGTCTAAAAGGCTCAGATTTCACACTTCACCTCATTAATGCCTCACTGCAGCCCTGGATGCACTGTTGTTACTCCCACTTTACAGGTGGAGAAATAAGCTTCGGAAAGGCAAAGCGGCTGTGTAGCCTACACACAGCATGCACGTGAGAGACGTCAGACTCATGTCTGGTTTCGAACCCCACACCTCTGCCAACTACATTACCCTCCGCTGCTGCCCAAAGACCCTCCAGATCCTTGTCAACTTCCCCCGCCCTCCCACTGCGCTGCCTCAGCTCTGGACTGGTGGGCAGAATCCATCATCCATCCACCTATTCACTCATGCAACCAATCCACCAATTCATTTATTTGGCTACTAGGGAATCACAGACCAGAATTCAAGGAGCCCTTCCGGGCAACAGGAGCTTTTCTCTCCCTCCTTCACTGCCCATTTTCCCCTGCTCAGGGGACTTTTCCAGCAGTATCTGAGCTCTAGACAGCTGCGTGGTCCCGAACTCGCCCCTCACCCCCATACCCTGCCCTCCCCCAAGGACAGCAGCCTAAAATGCAGGCTGAGTAACACAGGGTCAAAGCCCTGGCATCTCATCATGCTCTGAGAATCTCGGCACGGGAGACGGGACGGGATTCTGCCACCTTCTCCACACAGGGCTTTTCCTGAGCCTCAACCCAGGCAGCTCCGGAGAAAGTTCTGGACCTGCAGTCACAAGGCCAGGCTTCTAGCTCTGGGTCCAGTGCTGGCGGCAGTGGTGCCGGAGAACAAGTCATCTTGCCTTTCTCTGAGCTGCAGATTCCTGCATTAGCTATGAAATGAGAAGGATGACAATGACGCCCCTAATCCTCACTGCCCATATTGTAGTTGAGGATTCAATCGTTCAGATCCATAGTTACCATCCAGATGGTTGGTCAGGGAAATGTCTTAGCACCTGGAGACCTATGGAGCCAGTGACATTACTGGTGTTGATTTGACAAGTGGTTTTTAGAAGGTTGGTTGGGAATGTACCTCGCAGGCTGAGCCCAGAGCCTCCCTGAGCAGGCGCCTTGCTCAGTGGTAATGGGGAAGCTGTGTTCACCAGCCGGCAGCCAGGGGCCCTGGGGAGAAGGCAGGAAATGGGGACTTTTCCAAAGCCTGGCACTCCCGGGGCTCCCCTAAGAAAGCATGGGCCAGGAACCAGAGTGATTCTCGGGTCCACTTTAGGACAAGTGCTTCCCTCATACTCCCTGCTCTCATCAGCACTGGGTTCTGCAGGATTTGGAAAATTCCTCTTCCTCCCTGTACAAACAGCTTCCGTTTTCTGGGTCCGGGCACTGGGCCAGCTATACTGTATATGTGCTCTCACTGACACCTCACACTTACCCTACTGAAGAGGGTTCTGTTACCATCCCATTTTACAGATGAAGTCACTGAGGTTCAATGAGGCTAAGAGACTTGCCCAAACCACAGAGCCAGTTTGTAGCAAAGCAGGGATTATACTCAGGTCAGCTCAACTCTAAGCCTACAGAGTGGGGAAACACTGACAAACACACAAAGCAAAGATCAACCCTTCCCCTGCTTGGGAAAATTTCCTCGTTACAGCTGGTGATGAGTCACTGTAAGTCCTTTTTCTCCCCTCTTTCAACACGAGGGGAGGAACTCAGGGCTTTGCACACACTAGACAAGCGCTTTGCCACTGAACTGCCCCCTCTACTCTTTCTGGAGGAGCAAAGAGGACATCGATGCCAAAGCCCCCTGTGACCTACATATTCCACTGCACGACCCACACACCGCCTTCTGCCTGCACAGACCCCACACTGTGAAACTCACACTTTCCGATAGAGATCGGTTATCTATTCCTCACCAGGGAAACCGAGGCAGAGGAGGTGTGGTAAGGGGAGGGGACCTGGGCCTCAGCGATGGGGCTGTGAGGTCCCAGCTCACAGCTCCAGCCCCCGAGTCCGTGATCCCCCCGTGCCCTGTCCGACGGTCCCACAGCCTGGAGAACAACGGGACTGTGTCCTCATGCACCAGGACACAAGACCCACTTCCAGCTGGCAGCAAATACCCAGGCACCTTCCCTGGTGAAGGACGGCAGTCTCCTCGCAACCTTTCTGCCCACAACTGAGCCAGTGGGCACGTGACGGGAGACAAGTGACAAACGCAGCACTGTGCTCATACACAAGAGGAGAGCCCCACTTCGAGCGAGCACTGAAAGGGCGAACCCAGTCCTCCCAAACCACCCGCTGAGCCTTCTCAGGAAGCAAAAAGATTTAGAAGGCGAGAGAAAACCGGAGGGGGCACCTATGAGGAGGGCCTGAGCCCCCCCAAATCGTCCCGAGGTCCTGGCCAGATGGCCAGTGGGGACCGGAGCAGAGGACCGACCTGCTGACCCAGAGCCACCATTCACTGTATGCGGAAGCCCAGGTCTCTCGGTTGGCAACTGCTGCGAGGAGGCAGGTGCCCAGCGCGATCCTCCTGTGTTCAAGTTCAAAGACAGAGAAGATGACAAGCCCACAGTCCGGGGACAGGACACACCGGTGGGGATCCCGACAAATGATTACCAAAGGTGAGTGGAAAGTGCACCCCAGCGCGCACTGCAGCTCACCGTCAGGCTCCGGCTTCCTGCCGGGTGCCCAGACTCAACAGTCTCCCCCAAAGGCCCAAGACACCAAACAGCTTCTCCACCCAGCCATGAGGGCCACTCACTGTCACAAACGACACACCCTCGGTGACAGACACAGACTGTTGCCAAACTGTCGCCAAAGTGTCCCACTGCCGATGGAGAAGCGGGGGGTGCGGGTAGACGACTAAATGGGACTCAGGCCGGCTCAGCACGCACACGCGTACGCAGCTGAGACACACATTCCCGCGTCTCCTCTCCAAGGAACTGGCTTTCCCGTGGGGTCCTGGGCAACCCTGCTGGCGGTGCGCGGGCCAGGAGAGCCCTCATTCTAGGGGACCAAAACCGTGCTCCCCACCCTCACCTCGGGGTCCAGACCTGCGGCGTCAGCCTCAGCGGACTCACCGGACGATGCCGAACATGACGAGCACGTTGCCCAGCAGCCCCACGGCGCACACCGCCGAGTACAGCGCGGTGATGGCGATGGCCAGGGCGAGGGAGGACGCGCTCCGTGCGCCCGCTGGCCCCGACGCATTGGCGCCCGCACTGGGGAAGGCGCTGGGGTAGGCGTCCGAGGCGTTGGCGAGGAACCAGGGTTGCAGCTCGGCGCCCGCAGAAGGGGCCGGCTCCATGGCGGCCGGCGCCGCGTCCCTCTCCACAGTGCGCCCTGGGCGCAGGGACCAGGCGCGCGAAGAGCCGAGGCCGCGGCCCCGACGCCGCCGGCTGCAGCGCCCCGGCCGCCCGGCTTTCTCCGCGCCTCCTCCCCCTGCCTCGTCGCCTGCACCGGCCTAACCCACGGCGTCCGCCCGCTCTCCAAGCCCGAGCGCTGTGAGCCCGGAGCCGCTGCGGGATCCTCGGACGCGCCCGCCGCGCAACCACGTGGTCCGGAGGCGGCCGCCAGTCTGCGCCCGCGACCGGGGGCGGGCGCTGCTCAGCGGGCTTGGAACCGGGCCAGGGAAGCTCCCGCCCATCGCTGGTTCTGCTCCGCCGGCTCGAAAGCTCCCCCATCCCAGCCTCGCGTCCCGGCCCGGCCCCTTCCCTTGCGGACTCAGAGGAACCGGGCTATAAATCTCAACCCCCACCCCCACCCCACCGCGCGCTAACAGCGGAGTAACCTTGAGCGAGTCACTTTACCTCACCCGGGTGCATTCTCCGCGAGCGGACTGCTACCTCGAGGAAAACCTCCCCCGGGGGCTACTGGGGAGATTAAACTGGCGCGAGTCTAGTGTTCATTTATCTTCTCCTTTTCCGCAGTGGGGTGTGTGTGTGTTTGTGTCTGTGTGTGCGCGCGCTCCATCCGTTCTTCACCGGGTTTTCTCACAGGTCAGAATCAAGACCCAAAAGCAAAACTGCCCTATTTCCTCAAGGGATTCAGATAAACTGGTAACGAAGGATGTCCTCCAAGGTGAGACCCTGGAAGAGAACCACGCTGCGTCCAGGAGGACTCGCACGGGCGGTGGCGCACTGAGCTCAGCTGTGCCAGACTCACTTCCGCTTCACCATATCGAGCTCAAAAAGAGGCCACCGCTATCTGGACGTGATTTACTAGGAATCAGATTTTTCCCTTTTGTTTCTAGGCGCGGGGCTGGTAGGGTCGGTTCAGTAATAAATATGTGAAATCTTAAAAAAAAAAAAGCGCTCAGTAACTTGTACATAGTAAGTGCTCTATAGTAAGTACTCTTAGCCATACACCTCATTCATTCACTCCGCAAATATTTACTGTAAGAGCCAGGTCCTCCTGGGCTTACAGGTGCCCAAAACCTGAGGAAAGCCCTGCTTCCTGGGGTTGACACCCCGGTGGGCAGAAAGGGATCAGTTCTAAACTCACCCTTGGAAATAACAGTTCAAGCTGATTAAACCCTGAGGTCCGGACAGCTTCCCTTAAGGGAGAAATCACACCTAAAGTTAGATGTGAAGCTGGGGGGGGAACTAACTTAAAGAAACAAAGGAAAACTGTTCCAGAGGAAAGAGCTACATCTGCACAGCCCGTGTGATCCGAGGGGCTGAAGGAAGCCGAGAGAGAAAGCAGGTGTGGAGGGTAGGATGGAACCAGGGTCTTGAAGAACACCTTAAAACCGCTCTAGCTGCGGGGGGGGGGGGGGG
>PVIC010038616.1:0-17519 GCA_004025085.1 Thryonomys swinderianus
TCACAGTCACTGAAACATCAGTGGTAAACTGGTTCTTCCTGCATGTCCTTATTTCAAACTGCTTTCTTCTAAATAATATTCTTGGTCATGCCTTAAGTCCCTCCCGTATTTGTGATTGAAGCAAAGCAGAATAAATTGAAAATGAGCAAAATTAAACAGGTTGACATGGGCCACCCAGAAAGTCTCTGACCAGCCAGCGCTGGTCTGAGGCCACCACAGGGGAGCACCTGGCATACAGTTGCCTGGGCTGGTTTTCCAAGGAGCTTTCACCTGTGGCCACATGGGAACTGGCCCTCCCCTGGCCCATTGGTGCCCACAGGACAGGGAGCATGTCCTGTGGGGATCCCTGGAGGAAGGAAAAGAATCACCAGTTCCCTGACTGGGAAAGGAAGAACAAAATAGAGATACTTTACAAAACTTTAATTGTGGTGAAGATAATAGTATATAGAAATCACTACCTTACCAATTTTGTCTCTCATCCCATAGGATTCAGAAAAAACCCTGCATTCATTAAACAGTAATTCTCCATTCTCTTTCTCCCTGCCCCTAGCACCCTTCATTCTGCCTTTTGCTTCTGAGTTCCACTGTTTTATGGACTTCATAACAATGGGACCATGCAGTTTTGTCTTTCTGTGACTTATTTCACTCAGAACAGTGTCTGCATGGTTCACTGTTATGAACTTCAAACAACATTATTCACAATAAAGGCAGGAACAACCCAGGTGTCCATCAACAGCCAAACAGAGAAGCAAATTATAGATATGTCTATACAACATATTTATTCATATACACACATTCAATGTATTTATTTATATTTATCCATAAAAAGAAATGAAGTGCTTATACATGTTTTAGGCACAGGAGGCCATATATGATATGATTCCATTCATTGGAAATGTTCCCAATAGGAAAAATTTGTGGGGACAGAATGTACATGAGTGATTCCAGAGACACAAGGAGGAGACAAAAGAAAGGGGTAACAGTTAACAAGGACAGACATTCAGCAGATTTTTAAGTGTACAAATCAATAGTATTAACTGCGGACACTATGCTGTACAAATCCCCAGAATTTACCCATGCTGTGTAACTGAAACTTCACACCTTTTGATCAATACCTATTTTCCTCTCCCTCCACCACTAAAAGTCACTCTTTCGCTCTCTGGTTCCATGAATCTGGTTATATTAAATTCCTCATAATAGTGGGATCATACAATATTTATCCTTGTGTGACCTACTTATTTCATTTAGCATTACACCTTTTAGGTCCAATTACTGCAAGTGGCAGGATTTCTTTGTGTAAAAGCCAGATTCACATTGTATTGTACATACACCCCACATTTATCCACCCATCGGTGGACATGTAGAGTTTCGGTGTCTCGGTTACCATGAAGGAAGCTGTGGGGAGCCCACGAGAGTCGCTGACGTTGAGATGGGACCGACACGAAGTGAGCACCTTCCACGTGCCGCGTTCGGTGCTCTCACAACCCTGATCCCATTCATCTCCTCCCTGCCCTGTTTAAAAGCACGTGCTGGCTCAAAGAAACCATTCTCCATTGGATTGATCCCGTGGTGTGTGCAGGGTCACATCCAGGCCACAACTGGTCAAAGCATCTCCCCGCGGGTAGGAAGAGGCCTCCCGCAGTGGGATTACCAGTTGCCGAAACTGGTGTTTTTAGCTGACCAACACACAGGGCGTAGCGTGACGCATGGTTTGTGAGCTGCATCTACCCATACAGAGATGAGCCCGCCAGGAAGAGGGCCTACTACAAAGCTTCCTTGGTTCCTGAGCATTGGTGATCCTCTGCTTTCCCCACTTAAAAATTCTCCAGGTCGGGACCAGAGATTTAGCTCAGTGGTTCTGGTGCCTGCCTCACAAGTGCAAGGTCCTGAGTTTGATCCCCGGTAACCACATACCACAATGCTGGGTGTGATGACTCACGTCTACGAGCAATCAGTAACACAGTGTCAGGCGTGGTGACTCACACCTGTAATCCCAGCACTCGGGAGGCAGAGGCAGGAGGATTGCTGAGTTTGAGGCCTGCCTGGGCTACATAGTGAGCTCAGGGCCAGCCTGAACTACAAAGTGACACCTTGTCTCAAAAAAAAAAAAAAAAAGTCCTCCAGGCCCTGACTATCTGACCTTACTTTTCATGAGAGTGAACGTGGGTTTCTGAAGTGGAAGGTGGGGAGCGAGACACAAGGAAGACCCATATTCATAACTTGATCAAAGTTTGTAGAGTAGGCAGAATCCAAATCCAAACCACATTTTCCAAAGAGAATTTTTCCCCTCTTAATTCCGAAATCCATGTGTATTATATGAGAAATCTAATCCGTATGTTTCTTACTCATTTACACTTAACTCATCAAAGCATTTCCTCTAAAGAACTATTTGATGTCTAAAACTTTAAAGACTTTTTCCTTTTAATGAGCCTTTGTTCTTAGACATAAAGAAGCTGCTGAAGTTGTATAGGCAAAGAATAAATGAACTTGAACCCCAGAAAGGTTAAACTTTGTTTCAAGTAGGTTCTATATTTGGAAGAAACAACTTTGGGAATGAGTTCCTTTTCTTTTAAAGATTTTTTTTTTTAGGAGAAGTCTCCTAAGGGGTGCTTGCATTTTCATGCCAAAACAAGTTCCTGTCGAGCTGATGATAGGTAGCACTAGGTAAAACAACAACAAAAAAAGTCCCTGTCCTTAAAGCACTCGGAGGTGGTCTTCAGTGTCTAGCTGGCGGAGCTCCATTTGCTCAGTTTCTCCTCTGTGGCAGGTTGGCCAATCGGGTCTCACAAACTCACTCGTAGGTGTTTCCAACGGCACACAGAGCAGACACTGTGATCCCCACCCTACACACGCGCAAGGAGATACACAAGAGCCAGCTCCCTGCTCACGGGGAGTTAACGAGGGAGGGGCCTGGCTCAGAAACCCAGTGCAGCATTAGGTCAAGAGAGGACAAGGCCGGGCCGGAGGGTTAGCTCAGTGGTTCCAGCGCCTGCCTCGCAATCGCAAGGTCCTGAGTTCGGTCCCTGGTAACCACATATAATGCTGGGCGTGGAGACACGCCCACCAACAATCAACACCGCATACCACAATGCCGGGCTTGGTGGCTCACGCCTGTAATCCCAGCACTCGGGAGGCAGAGGCAGGAGGATTGCTGAGTTTGAGGCTTGCCTGGGCTACATAGTGAGCTCAGGGCCAGCCTGAACTACAAAGCGAGACCCTGTCTCAAAAAAAAAAAAAAAAAGTTTTTCTTGATAGCCACCATAAAAAGAAGAGAATACTATTCAGCCTTCAAAGATAAAAAAGCCAGGGCTAGGGATTTAGCTCATGTGGTACAGCACCTACCTTGGAAGCACAAGGGCCAAAGTTGGATCCCCGGTACCACCAAAAAAAAAAAAAGAAAAAGAAAAGAAAAGCCAGGTGTTGTGGCCCACACCTGTAATCTCAGCACTCTGGAAGGCTCAGGGAGAAGGATCACAAGTTTAAATCCCATGTGGACAATTTAGGGAGGCCCTGTCTCAAATAAATATGTGAGTAAATAAATGAGGCCACTAGATACAGCTCAATGCAAAGGCCCTGGGTTAAGTCCCCACTACCGCCAAAAGAAAAACAGGCAGGGACGGGGGAGGTGCTTGACAACATTATATTAAGTAAACTGAGCGAAGGAGGCCGTGACTTCCTCTAGGTGAGGCAGCTAAAGTGGTCAGATTCGCGGAAACAGAGTGGAAAGTTGGTGGCCAGGACAGGGCGGCGGGCAGCAAGTGGGGAACATAATTCCACTGATCTATAGCTTCCGGTGTGAGACAGACATGCTGGAGGCCCTTGCACCACAGTGTGTGACTCTACTTACCTCACTGACACGTACCCTTAAAAATGGTTTAAATAGCAAATTTTATCTTCTGCACTTTTTAATCACATTAAAGAATTAAGAGGAACAGGTAACATTAAGTTCAATAATATACTTAATTCAGAATATCCCCAATGCTATCACTGCAGTGTGTAACCAGTCCATGTGAGATTGCCAATGAGTCATTTCCTATTCGTTTGCTTGTACAAAGTCTGAAGTCTGTGTGTATATTACACCCACACAAGTGTCGACCAGGAGCGGCCACCTTCCTAACACGCATTTCCGGCATTCCTGTAACCACCTGGGGCTTCAGGTAGCTCCAGTGCTGGACAGCAAAGCTCCAGTTAATTCACGGCTGACACTTGGTGAGATGCTAAGCGCCAGGCTGCGCGGTGGGATCCGGGCGTAGAATAATAGTTCTCCACCCCCAAAAGGTTTCCTATGAGGTAGACGCCAGGACAAACGTGGTGACCGTGGGATCTGGGGCCTGTGGTCAAGCCACACTGTGGGCCGCGGCAGGGCTGAAACCAGGTGCTCTGGCCCCAGAGGCTCTGCCTTGAGTCAACGTTGCGCTATGGCACCTCGGCGGGTCCCAGAGGAACAGACTTCTGGGCGCTGAGAATCTACCTGGCCTCCAGATGACCTGTTTTACCCTGCTTTGCTGGGAGCACGGCAGAGGCGTTGCCAGGTCTTCCAGCAGCAGAAGGATCGCGCGTTTGCCCACTGCCTTACGATTCTCTGTTCTCTGTATTTCCGTGGAGGAGGTAGCAGGCCTGGCAAATCGGGACAAAACACAGATGTGGCACAAAAGACTTTCTCCCAACACACGCATCTAATAAAGACTTGCTACCAGGACCTTGCTGGTGAATTGCCTGCATTCCAATAACTTTTTCCTCCAGAGTTTTCCTTAACAAAGACAGATTTCTTCATTTCCTGGGGCTCCCTCCAGATTAGACTGACAACTTTCTCATTAATTATCAAATTATGCCCCGTCACAAGACGATTACATTTGCTTCCTACCTAAACACCTCCCCTCATTTATGAAAAGCCTCATTTAGACTAATATGCTTTTAACTTGCTTAATTTCAACACCTCCGCAGAGGGTACCTAATGAGCTGATTCCTTGCCTGGCTGGTCCCTCGCTCCTTCCTGGTGTTCTCTGTTCCAGGACCAATTTGGCTCTTGCAGCACAGGAAAGGGGAGGACCCTCCCCGGGGTGTGACTCTTGGCTCTTTCTTGCCTTTCTTGAGTGACCTTGAGTGTGAGTCCCCTGCAAAACTGAGGCCCTGTCTGCTGCTTCCAGAGATGGCAAAATGACCAAAAAGTGGGACCACAGGAGAAAAATGGCCTCCCAGTTTCGGCCGGGCAGCTTAATGAGTCAGATAATTATAGCCAGATTCCCTTTACAGGAGCCTCTTAATTATTATTTAATAAGGAGATGATTCCAGGCTGTGACCCGTGGGCCTGGCTGCGCTCTAAGCACAGAGCTGTAGAAGAGCTGTCTCCAAGTTGTGGCCCCCGGCAGGGAGACAGACGTGCTTTGGGGGGCCTCTCGGCCTTGCCTTATGGAGAAGAGTGTGTGCCAAGAGCCTTTCTGCCCGCCACTGCCTGCTGCAAGGTGTCAGATGGGTCACTTCGCCGGGGGGCTGGGAATCAGGTCAGTCTGTTCTCTGATTAACCGTGATCTCATTCTCTTGGCAGCAGGCAGCAGGCAGAGGCCTGGCTGCCTTGGGAGGGTTCTGCCCACTCCCGCCGGGGCTCCCGGGAGCAGGAAGAGCCGAGGAACACGCACTGGAGCCGGGCCATGTTCTCAGAGGTCTTGGTGCTTCGCCTTACATTTTCCCATAGCCGTCGCTGTACTTCTACTCCCATTTTACAGATGGAAACACAGAGGTTTATGGGGGGTTGTGCACGCTTCCAAGGTCACTGGACTAAGAACCGGGAGACCTGGGGTTTGACCTCACACGTCTCTAACTACAGAGCCACAGGGCTTGAGTCCTGCACCGCATCGCCAAGGATTACTGGCAGGGAGGTTACGGATCTGGGCAGAACTCTGGTGGTTTGTCTGAGAATGTCCATGGCCATCGATATGGATCATGCATCATTTCTGTGGCCCTTGTCCAGAAGCGTGGACAGTCAGGCCTGGTGACTCCATCCCAGTTGTACTCCTTAGACCAGTGATGTCTCCTTTCCTGACCACACCAACAGGAGCCTCCCTCCATCTCTCAAATTGGACCAGGAAACAAAGAATGGGTACAATGGATAGAGTGAGCCCCAGGCAGCCACAGGGCAAAATGGAGGCTGATGGGAAGACAATATTGACAACCCAGGGAGAAACAGGACGGCATTTGAGTAGCTCATCCCCATTCCCGAGGTGTAACTTTGTGTCTCCTACAAGTCACTTAAACAAACCTACGATCTCTCTCTTGTACCCGAGTCAGCTAGGGTCCAGCCCCTGAGACTAAAACAGTTCTGTGACAGCATGGTCTGGAATTTGGTGCTGGAATCTGCTGCTTCCAGAGATGTGAAAATTGCCTTAAGTGTGGAACCACAGGAATTTGGATCCAAAACAGTGGGGAGGCTGTACAGAGTTTGGGTCTGTGCTTTGGGCAGCCGGGCGTGGATGGCGTAGCAGCTGGAGACGATGCTTGAGTTGCAGAGACCAGCAGGGAGCCCCTGCTGTGGCGCGGCGTGGACTGTGCCGCTGTCCAGGGGGAGCTGAGGAGGGCCAGAGCCGGGCAGGCGGTGCGGTCCCGTGGGGATGGAGTCCAGAGATGGGTCCCTGGGAGCAGTTCTTAGACTCGGCCCTTCACCGAAACAAGCCACTCGCTCAACAGGACACAGGGGAGACAGAGCAGACAGGGCAGGGAGAAGAGGAGCGGCGGCTAATAAAGGCTGGTCGTGGGTTGCTGAGTGGCCTGGCGGGAACAGCTCCTTGAGGCCAGCACAGTATGTCCCGGGGCCGTGACACAGGTGTGCCACGTGGTCACCTGCCGGTCACAGCCGAATCCCCATTCATCTTTTTTTTTTTGAGACAGGGTCTCGCTTTGCAGTTCAGGCTGGCCCTGAGCTCACTGTGTAGCCCAGGCAAACCTCCCATTCATCTTAACCTGTGCCGTCCATCCCGCTTTTTCTTCTCCCAGCTCCCACATCTGAACTTTGTCCTTGAATTACCCTAAAGATTTGTCAGTCCTATTATGGTCCTGGTGGCACTTGGGTACCTCTCCATCAGACCCCTCTGCTGGCTGCTCGGCTGAACGGAGCCTCCTGGACACCCCCTGTCCCCGGGCTGGAGAGAGAGGGCGGCTATAGCACTGTTAAAAACAAACCCAGGAGCCGTGCTGGGGAAGCCGACTCCAGCCAGTTTGGCTGCCTCTAACTGTTATGCTCTTCTTTGCAAACTATCTGTACCTGCTATATTTGAGGGAGAGGAGGACCCTACATCCCTGCTCCCACAACTGCCCAACTAACATATATGAGTATATAAGATGGCTGCACTGAGAACCCACACAGAATCCAGCCATCCCTACAGTCACCAACAACCAGGCACAATAACAATGTACAAGGGTTTTTCCCTAATCCCGAAGAGATCTTTGTTCTCTGTCTGACACATGCTTCGCATGAGAAGGAAATATTCTAGGGGCAGAACTCAGCAGAGCTCCCGGTCAGAAGCAGGAAACAGAATCACGGTGAAGTGCGACGCAAATCATAGGCTCGGTCTGCCCCTCAGGAAGGTGGAAGCTGCTGAGCTCCTTACACACTCTTTGCACAAGTGGAGAGGGTCCTGATCATATTCTGTCTTGGGCATCACCCGCACCAGCAATTAAAAATTTGTTTCTGGACTCATCAGACAAATAAATAAGCCCTCTCGGGCTGAGAAAAGAAAAGCTCACTGGACTCTTGCAGAAACTGCCTTTGGATTATGGAAGCCCTGTTGGTCTTTTGAAGTGGGCAGAACACTCTAGACTATTCTTGGCTACTTGGACCTGCCTTCAGCTACTCCTAAAGTGTCAATCAAAGTGAACACACACCCCTTGGTCCACGCTGGAGTATTAAAGAATGAATTAGTGCAAGAGCTGCCTATCGTGCATTTGCCTCAGTACTTTCATACTAGCTGTTTTCAACATACAGTGTCTCCAACGTTGTGCCTCCCATTTACCTGAATAAATCCTCCTCGAGCCAGGACCTGGCTTGGGAGTCACTTCTCCCAGGAAGCCCTCGGTGATCCGCCCCTCAACAAGGCAAGGGTGGTGCCTTGCCTGTGCGCTCTTTCTCCTAACGCCTTATGGGTGTTAACTCTATTTCTGCAAGTCAGCTGGACCTCTCCCTTCGCTGGACTGTTATTTCCCAATTCCGCATCCCTCCTTCCAAACAGAATAGGTGTTCAATTGGTTTGTGAAACTGAATTAAATTCAACAGACACTGCTTTTGTTTCCTTCAACTCTGCCTCCCAGCAGTGTGTTGGGAGAGAGAGAGGCGGAAGATACACAATTGAGGAGGAAGTGTTGGATGAGAAAACACAGCCCCAGAGAGACTGAGAAGGTGAAAATAAGTGACCAGATATAGAAACACTTCTTTTACTTTTGCTTTCAGTGCTCTGAATCTTTGTTGCAGTAAGCTTTGGGGCCAGGGATGTGGCAAAAATCTGCATCGACTCATCTCTGGTTTCATCTTGAAGAGAAAAAAGCAACCAGATCCCTCCCTCAGCCAGAGCTGCCCTGTAAGTCATACGGTCCTGAGTGGATAGAAGGTGCCCAGGGCATCGTCGGTGGGACAGAAAGCCCACCAGGAGCTTTGTGCTGCCCACTGAGGTCTAAAAATATAGACTGGGGCTTGCTATTTGCAAATTCTGGCTAAACAAACGGTGGTCAAATGGTGACCCACTTATTCAGGAGGAAGTCAAAGTGCTGAAATGGGGTTTCAGTGGTAGAAAATAGAGTCCTTATCTAATAGACTATTGTCTATTATTGTCTATATATAGAAAATGGAAATATTGAGATGCAAGTCATTTATTTGAAGATGCTCTTCTTCCTTTGCAAATTTGAATCTGTCATTTAAAATAAAACCAATTCTATATCTCATTGAGCACTTATTTCTTTTAAACAGGTAGTGAAAAGGAAGAGAGAATGATAGGAAATTTATGTCAAAATATGTAAAACTTGCATTACGTGGGAAATACTGTGAGTAAATGATTACTGTCTCCTAGAGTTCTAGGAAAGCAACTGAAGTCCGGAGAAGAGCATAATTCCTGTTTCTCTTCTGTTCCTTTTCCTTCAGTCCCACCCCCAACCCCACACCCCTCATCCCTAAATGTCACAGAGTCACCAGGATTGGTGTTCTGGAGCATGGAGACAAAGCAGGAGAAGTTCTACAACACAGACTTAAAAATCATAGACTAGAGCCAGGGATTTAGCTCAGTGGTTCCAGCGCCTGCCTGGCAAGCACAAGATCTTAAATTCACTTCCTGGTAACCACATATAACAATACCAGGCATGATGACTTACACCCACCAGCAATCAGTACCACATACTATAGTACTGGGCATGGTTACTCATGCCTGTAATCCTAGCACTCAGGAGGCAGAAGCAGGAGGATTGCTGAGTTCAACAGCCTGAGCTACACAGTGACCTCAGGGCCAGCCTGAACTGCAAAATGAGAGACTGGCTAAAAAAAAAAAAAAAAAAAAAAAAAAAATCATAGTTTAGGAAGTAGATGGCGGTGGCTACTATGAACCCCTGAGCCTCCCTACAGCCAGAGCTGCATGCTTCCTAAAGCGTAGGCCCTGTCTGAAAAAAAAAAGTCATCCCTTGACAAGCCCTTCAAGAGAGATTCTTTAAATGAAGATGACACTATGAATGAAATGTGGTAGATTTGTGATCTTTGCTCCCTTAGTCTGAGGGAAACCTAAAGGATCCCCATGCTTCATCCAAAATCTAGGCCAAGAATGTTCTGGAATTCAGCTTTTGAGATTTTTAGAAAGGTAACAGGGGCTGACACCCTCAGTGGAGTCTGAGTGAGCACCTCATCTTCAAACATTTCTACCCCAAATAGATGACCCCCCTCCCAAGGGAGACCACAGCCCATGTGGCATAAATGCTTGTCCAGTCTGGTTTGTTCACCAAACAAAGTATAAAAAAAGGCTTTGGATTTTGGAGTTGTCTAAATTTCAGAGTTTTTGATCAGGGATCACAGAGCTGTAATCTCATTTTCCTGGGGGGTCTTCTGCCTGGCTCTGTGTGTGTGTGTGTGTGTGTGTGTGTGCACGTGTGCATGCGCCTAAGGCCTTCACACTGACCTATATCCCCAGCCCTCTTTTCAAACTTGTTTTGAGACAGTATCTCACTAGTTTGCCCGGTCTGACGTCCCATTTGTGATCCTTCTGCCATAATCTTTTGAGTAGCTGGGACTATGGGCATGTGCTTCTCAGCTTTTACGAGACGACTCCAACTCCACTACTGCACTTAGGAAGACCCAAGGCTGGAGGCCGCCACATGCTACCTGTCTCCAGAACCTCCTTCCCAGAGAAGCCCTGCCTCTGGGGCTGCTTGCACCTTCCTCCTTCCTTCTGTCACCCTGGCAGATCCCGTCCGTGCAGACACAGGACAGAACAATAGTGAAGAGAGGACGCTGGGCCCTGAGAAGGAGCTTTGGTGAAAATCTCATCAGCTGTTTCTTGGGTTCTAGTGGCTGCTTAGCCCCCCAAACTTCCACCTCCTCAGCAACAACCCTCCTGTGAGTTTATATAAGAATTAAAACAGACTGAAATTGCTGACCTTTATTAAATGCTTGCGCTCTGCTGACCACTGTGCTAGAGTTTCACACCGAGGGATGTTGATCAGACAGATACCACCCCTGTTTTAGAGCTGAGAAAGCCACAGCCTGAGGGAGTTGGCACACCCGGAACCCTACTGCTGTCCAGTGGAGAAGATGGTGCTCAACACTAATCTCATTCTTGTCACTCTCCAATGGCGTGCAACCAGGACTTGGGCAATGGTAGCTGACGACACGCCTTGCAGTTTCCATGCATGGTGACCATGATGTCATGGTGATGAGGAAGATGAAGATGATGAGGACGAAGGAGCATATCTTATCACAGGCGGAATCTGGCTAATGGGGCTGTCTAAGCGCTCCTGCCTGGACGTCTCAGGGACAACACCCACAGCCCCATCAATGTCTTTGTAGGTAGGCTCCCAGGTACAAGTGCCCAGACACAGGAACTGCTGCCAGTCTGCTCCCCGGTGCTGCCCAGCTCATGGCACAACTCCATTGCTGTTGCAGGTCAGGTCCTCATAACAAGCATTTGAAGGCAGAGATTCACGTGCAGGAAGTTGACTGGCAGGTGCTCTAGGAACCCAAGAGACGCACAAAGGACGCAGGCTTGAGTGTGGGGGGGGGGGCTGCCCCGCGAAGCAGTCCCAACAAGAGCCTCTTTACCACCATGCACTAACACAGCCTGGCATAGGTAGAATTCCCACACTCTGGTGCATGCCACACACACACACACACACACACACACACACACACACACGAGATCTGTGCTCTGGGACCTCTCTTTACTCCTGCACATTCCAATGTAACAAATCCTCTCTTTCCCATACTTTACCAAGTTCAGCCTTGAACTTGATGGAGGCGGCAGCCCCGGGGGTCCTTCAGCCACTCAGCACTCCTAGACGCTCAGTCTGGGCACCAGGTTGATCCTGCCAGGCTCTCGGGCACTTTTTGGTCTGGACCATGACAGTTATGCCAGGCATTCCCCAGAGTTAGGCGCCTCAGGGCCCAGTCTTGGAGAGAGAAAGAGACAGGAATCCCCTTCAAGTGTGCGCTACGATCCAGCCGCCATGTTTCCAAATTTCTTTATGGAGGGCTCCAACTCCCTCAGGTGGAAGGTTCTGGAACGCACAGCTCCTTTGGGCACAGGCTCACTCCAGGTCAGCAGGGACCTCACCAACCTTCCTCACTCCCCCCAGGAGTACTCTATGGAGAATTAGCAAGATCAGTGATCACTATCAGTGTCTGCCTTGGGAGGAGGCCGCTGCGGTTCTTGGGAACCCCCTTCACCCCTCATCCTTCGCTCTACCCTTAAGGATATAAGATGCTCCTTGGTGACCTTTATGCCATCTGCTTTGAAACGGACCTGAGAGGTGGAGGGTGCTGGGAACTTGCACTGGTTTCTGGGATACAAAAAAATCCGACATAAGAAACTGCAACAGGACAGCTTCTGAAAACCCCGTTCAGCCATTATTATTTTTTTAACTTTTAGAGTTCTATTTTGAGCCTCCAGTGGGATCCTGTGCTCTTTGCTTAGCATCAGCCCCAGGCCTGGACGAGGGCCCGTGGCAAACAGGTGCAGATCCTGGGTCGCCTCCCTGCTTCTGCCACGTCCGGACCGGAGATGCATCTTCCAACCGGTCCCAGAGCGGGTTAGGGTCTGCGTCCACCCTGGGATTCAGTGTGCTGGGGCTCCTCATGGAAACCAAGAGGGTGAGGGCCTGGGCTGGGTGACAGCGGCTGAGGAGGGGCCTGAAAGGGTTTGCTTTGTGTTTGAATCGACATAGCATGTGTAGCTGAGGGAGGTGGCTAATGCATATTGCATCTCCTCGTCCTGATGCCAGACTGTGGATCCAGAAGGAGACAAAAGTGCCAGGAAGAACTAAAACAAAAGGGAAGGGGGCAGGCAGAACAAGGGGAAGTTCACTCAACAGGAATGAGCAGTGAGAGGTAGCAGAGATGGGGCAGATGTGTCCAGGAGACTAGAACACTGACTTTGGGCCTTCATATCACCCTATGAAACTGTTCTTGTACTTTCCCATAGCCCTGAATTAAACCTGATGTTTTAAAGCAACTGGTTAAAAACTGTCTCTGACAGGAAGGAGTGTCACAAGTTTGAACCTACCATGGACAACTTAGTGAAACCCTGTTGTGTGTGTGCTTGTGTGTAGGTGAGTTGTGTGTATGTGTAGGAGACAGAGGCAGAGACACAGAGAAAGAAGCAGAGAGAGGCAGAAACAGAGAAAGAAAGGAGAGAGGGAATGTGGGAGGCGAGCAGAGGAGAAACAAAGAAGAAAGGAAAAGAAAAAGATAAAAGAAGTCTCAGGAACAAAAGCACACAGACAGGCTTCTGACTTTCGAATATCAAAAGGGAAGGTTTCCTCCTGACTCCAGAGTGTCACCGCTTCAGGAAGCAGGCAGGCAGCAGGGCATCGCCTCGCACAGAGCCTCAGTTCATCTTCCGACACGTACGTCTCCAGCTATTTCTCACACAGAAAAGTACCTAGGCCTCCACTTTCTCAAAGGACAGGATGTCTAAGTGGAGGGTAAAGATCGGCAGCTTGTTTTATGGGAAAAGAGTGAATCTCTAGTACATGTTTATTTTTCTATTATTTAAAAATTGTTTTACTCATAATTACGCAGACACGAATCTCCATTCATGATTTAAGATACGCATATCCTGGGAACTGAAAACTGCATCCTCAGTCATCCCACAAATATCTAAGACAGAGGAAGACTGTTTGTTTTTTCACTTTTTCTCTTGACCTTTCCAACAAGAGATCACAGTGACTAGCAGCACGTAATGATAAGGGTGACCTATAATGTAGTATCCGAACTAAGGCCCTCGGGAAGTGAGAACACTAACAATCCTGATGCCAGGACAACACACTTGGAGACACGCGCTTACCCTAATAGTGGAAATAATGCGAATTCCGGAGTCAAGGCCAGATTTCAATCCCATCCCACCACATTCTTAGTAACGAGAGCAGAGACACTAGGCACCCACTTCACCCGATTCATAGATATTAACATCTACTTTGCAAGATTTTTATGCAAGTTAAATGGGAGCCAACAGCTGAGATCGCGGGGCATAGCACAAGACTGACATTCTAAGTACATTCACGTTCCCTGCTTTATAGCAACATGCCAGGATTACTAATTAGTTTATTTAGCCATTCTTTCATGCACCCATGTGAGAGTCAGACAAGTATGTATTAAGTAAAGTCAGTGGTTTGCGGCAGAAACAGTATTGCTCCACAGAGACTGCCTAGAGAATCCTAGAAGTGTGTTTTGTTGCCCTGACGACTTGTGTGAAGACTGAGGGATTCTACCGGTATGTGGTGGAAGGTAGCAGGAACCATAAGGCATCCTGGATGGTACAGAAGAGACTTGCATAGTGAAGGACTGTCCCCTCTTCTCCCATGGTCTCCTCATGGTTCCCTGGGTATTCGTGTAGTCTGAAAAAAACCTTCATAATTACCTGAACTAGGACCCATTTATTTTACATAGAAAAGCAAAGGTTTCTGGAGAACTGTAATGTGAGCTGGATTTTCTAAAAATGCATCACCTGTGTAAAGTAGGGAAGACTGTGTTTTGTTCAGATTCTAACCAAGGGTTGTTCAGCATCTCCTCAACTTCCACTACTAGGAGCTGTATCACTGCTGAATCGAAGTGGAAAACGGGGAAGGATGTAGTACTCTACTCACTCATGTAACCTGAAGCCACATTGTAGGTCATTACAGTCATGAGTCTTTGCATAGAATAATCATTTCATTATTCTGTCTTATAGTGTGACCATCCAAAGGATTTACAACATAAATATCTTATTGTTTTATTATACATTTAAAAATTTTTGATAACAGGATATTATATCTGTGGCAGAAACCACTACATGTCCATCAGAATCCACATTCTCTTCTCTCTCCTAAGACCGATCTAGATTCTATTTTCCAGCCAGAACTACAGGTAGTTGTGGTCATGTGACTGATTTCTAGCCAATGGCCCCTGCAGAAGGGGCTCACATGTCTTCCAGGTTTAGCCCATGAAAATCTCCCTGCATACTGCTCATCCTCCTAGGCCAATCATAGCAGCAAGGAATACGTTTCTATTGACTCATGAGTATATTTACATTGGGGTTTATATTTACATTTAGTCAAAGTCATCTAACACAGCCTGCTTGATTAAAATCTTAGTTTTGAATTTCACTATATAATAGTTAAAAAGACATTATAAAATATCAGCTATAAAAGATACCTTAGTTATAATGGGGCTGAGAATTACTGACTGAGGCTATGACAGATGGTGCTGGAACTCTTAAGAAGAGTAACGCACTGTCCCGCTTCGTCAGGCTTAGAATGTAACGTGCACATCTTCACAAACACACTTGTGTAGAGTTAATGATTAATTCAAGGTAGTGGTTAAGAAATAATTGAGTTTGTAACTAAGTGACATCCAAACATTTTTCACTCTGTAACTTCATTAAAGTTGCTCATCTTTTTTTTTTTTTTTTTTTTGAGACAAGGTTTCACTTTGTAGTTTAGGCTGGCCCTGAGCTCACTATGTAGCCCAGGCAAGCCTCGAACTCAGCAATCCTCCTGTCTCTACCTCCTGAGTGCTGGGATTACAGGCGTGAGCCACCACACCTGGCAATGTGGCATGTGGTATTGATTGCTGGTGGGCGTGAGTCCCCAAGCCCAGCATTGTATGTGGTTACTGGGGATCGAACTCAGGACCTTGTGCTTGCAAGGCAGGCGCCGGAACCACTGAGCTAAATCTCCGGCCCAAAGTTGCTCATCTCTTGAGCAAGCACTTTGTGTAAATATTGGGATTCAAGATACCATCAGTAATACATCATGTTATACACCATGAAGAAAGAATATAATTGCCAATTTTTGAGTCATGATATATGCTTTCTTTAGGCATCAATGATAAAATGCATTCCAATGTGAGAAAGGATCAAACACGAAATAATATTAAATGCCATGAATTTCTGAATGAATACATTATATTCATTTAAAACATACCAGAAAATGGAAGTTCTAAGAAGTTTAAATTTCATAAGCAAAATTTCTAATACTACTTTCTTAGTGCACCCCAAACTATTGCCACAGACACCCTACACTGGAGACCGTTGGACAGAGGTTCTCTGTGGGCCCAGAGGAATGAGAGGCTCCTGTTGGCCATGCTGGATAAGTGAAAGTGTATTGCAGACCAGAGATGTTGCCAACAGGATTAGAGAGGGCATGGAACAGAGCACAGGGCGGAGAGGTGACTAACTCACGGGTTTAGATGTGACTGGGCACCGGAGCCTCAGATTTAGGGATGATGACAGGAGTAAGGGAACCAGGCGAGGCAGCCACTCTCCGGGTGAGAGCAATGACGTGAACATAGGCTGTTCCTTGCAGTGGAGCTAATGTAGAGCTTCCCCACAGGGCAAGCAAACGCTGGCCGGGCTCTCAGTTTAATGCAGTGAGAAGAAAAAGCAACATGGGGTCATGGTCGGTGCCACTTAAAACCTATCTCACAGCAGGGTGGGGTGTGGTCCTGAGGGAAGGAGTCAGGAGTTCCTGCCGAAGCTATTTCTGCTTCAGTCACAGTCCTTGAAAGTTTTGCTCTGCAAAATCAATCCTTGCAAGTAAGGGATTGTAGACCCCAATTAAACACAATTACCACCCCTCCCCAATAACTAAGACCTTTGTTTCTTGCGAGAGGACAGCTGGCTGAGAGGAAGGCTCCTTAGAAAGAGAGCGAGAGATGAGAGAGAGTAAAGACCCAGACAAAAGCAGGAGAGCAGCCTTGGGGGAGGGGAAGTGACTCCTGGTGACAGCCAGCACCCTTCTGAAGCACCATCCGCTGCCTTCTCACCCCCTTTCTTAGAAAATGGCTTCCAGTAAGAGAAACATTATGGTAACTCAGAAATCATCATTTTAGCATATTTTAAGCTTAGAAATAGGAGAAGGAATCACAGTGGCAAAGTGGATACCTTACAAGACCCACAGTAGATGCTTGAAACTGACATTAGGGAACCTACTATTATGGAGCATGTTTTTTCCTATCTATCCATACTACTGCTAAAGTTTAATTTATGAAATGGGCACAATAAGAGATGGACAACAATAACATAATAAAATATACCAACTATAATAATATGTGAAAATAAAAGTTATTTTAAACCTATGAGCTGTTCATTTCTGGTATTATCCAGTTAATATTTTCAGACTGCTGTTGACTGCAAGTAACTAAAACTATAGAAAGTAAGGCCATGAATGAATGGGGACTACTACAGCTTTAAAATTCTATAAAAAGAAAATGGGAATGTACCATAAAAATAAAGATTAAGAGGAAATTGATGGAAATATTTGCAGCAAATACAACAAAGAGTTGCTGTATAGAGACTTCACACTGGGCTGGGGGTACGGCTCAGTGGAAGAGGCCCATGGGGGCGGGGTTACGTGCTCACCGTTGCAGCGCTAGGGACTGGGTCAGTACCTGGTTCACTATCCTATAAATATTTGCTGCTTGACTAGTTAAATTAGTTGACTAATACAAGGGAAAGACAGTCTTTTCAAAACTGTTTTTATTAGCACATGTTTATAGTACATAATGACTACATTCTTTGTGGGGATTTAATATGTGTATATAACATATCTTAAATTTTTTCTCATCCTTCCCCTTTCTCCCTCTCCTTATATCCATCAGTCCTCTTACCTTTTGCAAAAGATCTATCCCCCCATTTCCTACTGTCTGTCTTTTTTTAAATTGAATTCTTTATTGGTACAATTTATATACATCTCAAAATCACATATAACATTGGGAAATTTGTACCAGTATATGCCACAAGTTAATTCTCATTTTTACCCATATCCCTACCCACTCCCCCTCCTCCCCCCTTTATACATGCTCTTTT
>PVIC010038617.1:0-17420 GCA_004025085.1 Thryonomys swinderianus
CTTGAACTGAAATAATATTTTTTGTTCAAAACTCAGAACTTTTAGAACCTTAAATGGTCGGTGTCATTTTCTAGTCAGGTTGGTTATTTGTAGCTGGCTAACATAAATTAACTCTTTATATTAAAATGATAATAATTGTCTACAGTAAGGTCTTATCTAAGATCAATGTGAAAAACAACCATAGTGCAATACCATACAATTTTGCCATTCTACCACATATATTCAAAGGCAAATGTTCCTGAGCCGTGACGAGGAGAAAAGCAGTACACTGACCGGAGACAGCACAGGAGCAGCTGATTGTTTTGGTCACCCACAAAGTGTGGCACTGAGGTTACCCTTCGCCAGTTGGCCTATAGGACAGGAAGAGAAAAGACAGAGCAATCCTGCTCGTTCTACTGCCATGATAGGAATACAGCTATCTCTCACCAGTCACCCCTTTAAAGTAAGAAATGTTGCGGAATGTGATGAGGGGAAGGAATAAATAGGATACAGAAAGAAAATAAAAGAGCATGTATAAGGGGGGAGGAGGGGGGAGTGGGTAGGGATATGGGTAAACATGGGAATTAACTTGTGGCATATACTGGTACAAATTTCCCCATGTTATATGTGATTTTGAGATGTATATAAATTGTACCAATAAAGAATTCAATTTAAAAAAAAAAGAAATGTTGCTCTTGAATAGGCTGCCGGTTTGGAGTAATGACTGTCCACTGAGGGGCAGTTGTAGGACACAGGTAGCTGTCCCTGTCACAGGCAGAACATCAGCATTTCCAGAAAAGCTGAGAAGAGAATTTGTTTTCATTATTTACTTTAGTATTATTTTGAGCAAATGGATAACCTATCCAAGAAGGGGTTTTAAAGACGTGCGGAACTTAGAAGGGATGTGTACTTCTTTGTCGGCCATAAACAAAGGTGGCAGCACCAGGGTTTTGCTCATACAGAACTATGTAAACTGCTTAGCCTCAGCCTTGGAGCTCACGGGTCCTCTGGCTTGCAGAGTCATAAAACATGACAGAGGCATGTGTCAGTTCCTTGTCATGGCACAGATGTGGCGATAGTCCTCAAGGGAAGAAGTTTCATGCTTCACATTGACCCCTAGGCTGCTGCCTGGTGATGAATACACTAGAAAAAGCTGGCGAACGTGCCAAGTCCACGGAGAAGCAGAGGGCTGCACACCTCCCTGGCATAATGAAGACATATGCAGCTACATGAGAGCTAAGATGGTCCCGGGTCGATAATGTAAATCAAAGAATAAGAACAACAAACTTCTGTTCTTCTATAAAAAAGATGTGAAACTATAGATCACAACTAATTTGTACGGTACCAATGTAGAAAGTATGCTCAAGACTTCAACTTCTTGTATTGCTTATTTGGATAGAATTAAACGCATACATCATTGTAACAAATATCTCCCAGCAGGTTGTGAACTTTCGAAACTGAAATGGGAAAAAGGAATTAAAAGCAATATGTTTTATGTCTGGGCTCCTCTGTCTCAGGTTCAATTATGCTCCCATAAAGAATTTATGTTTCCTCGCCTACAGACATTGATCAGCCTTTTAATAGACATTGTTAAGGGATTGCAAAAAAAATGACTTTCAAAAACAGTAAACTCAACAGCTATTATTTATCTAATTGTCTTAGTGACAGACTTAATAGTCCATTTTGAAATAGTAAAAAATAACATAGGGATAGGATACAATTCTTTTGTGATCAACAGCCAGTCTCAAGAAAAGAGTAAATAAAATAGCTACTAAACCACCAGAAGAAAATTCATTATGTACATGATGGCCACAGTTGTTAGAAAATCTGCAGGACAGCCTGATAGGGAGGAAACATCACCTTAGCAGTCATTAGTCTTATGGTTAACTAATCATTTATGCCAGTCTCATTTATTAATAATAGTAGAATTAAAGGATGAACCTAAGCTCCATTTAGATTTACTTGATTAAATACATACAATTTTATATAATACTGTATTAAGCAAAATATCTTTCTAGTCAGATATTTCTACTTGCAAGTCCCTGAGTTAAAGCTATACTGAACAGAGTTCACCCTCTGTAATTTGCATGAGTCTAGCTCGGCTGTGACGTGCACTGAGTAGACCAGCCCTGACTTCCCAGGAAACAGCCTGTCACCTGGAGTAGTATTATTTATGTTTTCTCATGACCACACAGATCTACAAGTAGGAATCTCATTCTTGCTCTCCAATGGGACAAAACAAATGACTACTGTGAAATCAGGCCTTCAGATTTCTAAGCAAATGTTCATAGTTTTAAATTACATCCAGGTGTAAGCTGCATGATTATGTCAACTATGCACTGCATATGTGACTGGGCGCCTACAAAACGATCTTGCTTATTCACATCACCAACAATGTAAGCTCCTGTTAACATCAAACGCTACGGTGCTTATGTGATGGTGAAATAGCTTAGCACTGCATTTCTTAGTAATTATTAATGTCATTGAGAAACACGTGCCTATAATTTAGGGACAGGAAGCTTGAATGACACAAGTGTAATACAATTTAGAAAATCATTCTCACACCAAAAAGACAGGATTCCAGAAGATGCCACCCCACTCTGTGAAACTCAGCAGAATTCAGGCCCTAAATTATCTCTTGACCTAAAAGACAGCTCTCTAAAGAAGGTCTCCTCCTTCCTTTCTAAAATAATTGCTGAAAACAACTTATAAGAGTAGAATGCATTTCTTTCAATACAGATCCAAAATTTCCCTAAGATATTACATAAATATTCCATTTGATGTTGTGTTATTAATGCTTGCACAAAATAATCCTAATTCTTCACGTGCATTTTCAACTGTTGAATAATTATTTGGAGACTATAAAGTCACACCAAGGGAGATGAACAGTCTACATTTTTTCACAGGTTTGTGACATAAAATCTCATGTGCTCCCTAATCTTTGGTAAGGGCTTTTGGAGCAGCGGGCACCTGCATGCTTTGGTGTTTGGACCTTTCCTCCACCTTCAAAGATACAAGTGTGGTATTTTTATGTCTTCTTCACTGACTCTGCTCTCATTGTCACACTAGTCCTCACCTTTGGGCACCTCCCTCTCGTGAGAGTCATTTTGACCTCACTGAGTCTACCAGACAATCAAGAAATAACTCACTCATCTCAAGATTTATAACTTCTAACAAACATGTCCTCTAAATCTGGTAGTCTGTCCTGACATTGGTTCATTTTGCTTTGTAGACTTTCCATAGGATCATTAATTTCCTGAACATCAGTCTGAATTTGTCATATGGATTCCATTTCTTTCCTATACATCATTTTCCTACACTCTCTTATTGTATTTATCTGTATCTACTCTATATACACTAATTATGCCCTTCATTATAGTCATCATCTATTCAGTTACATGAGAAATTATTTTTCTTTTCTAGAGCTTCATTTATCTCCTTTGTCACTTCTCTGTCACTGTTTTTTGTTTTGTTTTGTTTTGTTTTGTTGTTGTTGTTTCCATGTAATTTCCTCCATGTTGTCTTGGGTAAGCTGGAGGTCGTGTTTGTGTTGTGTTTCTGTGTCTTCTTATTTGATATTTTAGAGTTTATTTTGTGCACTGATGCTCGTAAAATTGTTATGATATATAGCCAAGGTCAAGCTTTCTCCTTTGTCTGACAGCGACAGTACAGGCATGCCTGACATGGGCACAGGGCTGTAGACTTCAGAAGGATAACCACAAGTCACTGTTAGACAGAGGAGACAGGCAAAGCCCATAGCCACATTGCATGACGCCAGCAGTCCTGCAGCAGGATTAAGGCAGGGTGTTGTAACCCCAGAAGTCCTGAGGTAGGAATAAGACGGGCTGCTGATTCAGTTCCAAAGAAGTTCAGACCGACCCTGGCCTCTGGTTATGGATCCAAACGGTTCCACCCACAACTCTATGCATGTTTTTGCCAGCTTGATCCCGGCTCCCTGAGCCATGCTGTTTCCCAAAGAGCCATCTCATCTAGACACTGGGGGGCTTGAGGTAAAGTCAATCCATGGATGTCCAAAACCCAGCTTCACCTGGCCTCACCCCACAAGGACATTCAGCCGTGTGTTCTTCTTGTGGCTGTTCAGACAGACTCGCGGCCACCGGGAGTGCTCCACAGCCCCATCATTTCACAGCGGGGCCTCCAGGTGCCCCTGCTGAGACTGCACCTCTGCAGACTGGAGCCTCCCTTCTTGCTCCATGAGTCTGAGTCGGAGAAAAAAGTACAGTTCATCATCTACCACTTTTGTGTCAAGGTCCACGGCCTTGCTCTCCTTCTGGACTCCACTTCTCTCCCTAAGAATCTCCTGAATCCCAGGGATTCAACTCCCCCCGCCCTTCTTTCCTGGAGTTGCTGTCCTCAGAGTACGTCGACCAGTCAGGAAGAGGCAGATTTCCCACTGCACACCACGCCCACCTCCCAGAAGTCAATACTCTTAGCTTGTAACTAATTTTAAAAGGGAAATATTCTATAATGCAACATTAAATGTATCATCAGCAGTAACAAGTATCCATAAAACATATCAGGCAATGAAGTTTCTATTGTATCTTCTCTATTTAGTTGTTTTGTTTTGTTTTGTTTTGTTTTGGCCTTTTACCTCTACTATTTCTGTTACTGTGTTTTGGTTTATTTTTTTCCTGGCAAGCTTCTTAAACTAAAAGCTCAAATCAATGATTTCTAACTGCTCTCCTTTTCTAAAAGTGTTCATTTGCAAATTAAAATTGTGGTTTAAAATCCCATTACATGCTTTCTACACATGCTTCACAGGTCCCTACTTGATTATCTTAAAGTCATTGTCTAATCATTCTGAACATTTGGTCCGTATTATGTCCTCTGCTATTTTTTCTCTTGTTTTTCAGTCGCTTGGTCCTATTTTTATCATGTCTCATAAATGTTGAACAGATGCTAGACATTGTGTATTAAAAAATTGTGCAATATCTAGTCTAGTCTATGTTATTTTTGGAAGATGGAATGCCAGAAGAGCCCTTCCATTCTGCCCAGGCTGAGTCTATGATTTAGGGCTGATATATTTTAGTTCTGCATTTATATTATGGCCACTTTAAGTATCTATGATTATTTTGTCAAATTATCCCATATCTTACTGGTTCTAAAGAACATCACTTATCTCGCAGTTCCTGTGGCCGGCGGGCCTTCTGCATCAGTGCCTCTCAGGCAGACACCGAGGTGTGGGTAGAGAAGCGCCCCCGTCACAGCTTACCTGAGGAAGGATCCAGGCACCGCTGACCTGGGTGGCTGCTGGCAGGTGCAGTTCTTCCCGGGATCCTGGTCTCAGTCCTCACTGGTGACTTTGGGAGGTACCCTGAAAACCCCTACATGTGCACCTTCCCATGGTGTACATGCCACACTCTGATATATCTTTGTGAAGTAGTCTCTGCTCCTGAAGGAGGACACTTATTCATGCCCTGGGCCTTTTCTTTTTCTAAAATGAAAGTGATCTCTCTTTCTTTTGCTGTCTCTCTGTCTCTGTCTGTCTGTCTGTCTCTCTCTCTCTCTCTCTCTCTCTCTCTCTCCCCCCATCTCTCTTTGTGTCTGTCTGATCTCTGCCTCTGTCTCCTTCTGTCCCATCTTGCCCAAGGATCGCACAGCTATTGAAATCCCTACACAGATCTTCAACCTCCCACATGCTTTCTGCTGGTGTATATCTTCACATAGCTGTCTCATACCTTCCTGGAACGTCCTTTCTGTAAGCTTCGCCTCCTCGTATCTTAGCTTCTTGAGTTGCCTTGAGCATTTGACACTTGGTCTCTCTTTTGATCTTTCTGTTTTCTGATTGGGTAAAATTTCTTGAATGACACGTCTTGTAATAACCTCTCGTAAAAATCTGAAGTGAACATAAGCTAATCTACTGAAACCTCCTTCTCCCCAGGAGCATAGTCCTCGAGGTCTTCCAGGTTAAGTGGTTGTACTGTCTTCTAAGCGTTCTTTTATATATATTTTGGGTAATTTTGCAAACATTTTCATCAAACTAAACTGATGATATGAAATTATATATTACTGTTTACTAGTAATGTGAGATTACTATGTTCGGTAGGAATAGGAGATTGCTATGATTTCCAAAGTAAAATGCTTTATATTTTAGAATATTTCATGACAGTTTTTCTACTTATTGGACAAGTAAATACATTTTGATTTCTTTTTTATTGTTTAATGAACCTCAAAAATTATGTAGCTGGGCATGATCCCTAAATAAAGAACTGTTATTTCTTTTAAAATGCTGTCAAAAGCTGAGATTTCAGTTCAAACGTACTTTTCAATAAATCAACTTGCCTGTATAGCTAAAACCTGGTGGCTGTTATCTACACCCAATTTCTCTTCTCAGGAGCACATTGTACTGGCTCATAGCTGTTAAGTTTGACAGTGAGACTGAATGCCAGTCAATGGGACATAAGTAAATGTGTCATGTGAACCTCCGGGCCTGTCTAAAAACACTTCCATTCCTTTTTCCAGGAGGGTTAAGAGATTCAGGATGAACTCAGCAGTGGAAAGTATGCAGCATAGTATTTTGATCATCACTTGAGAGAAAGTTTCCTGTTTTTCAAGAGCAATAACCTGAACTGTATGTAATTACCCGAATTATAGTCCACTTGACTCATTATCTCCTTGTCTGTGTCAATTTTCAATTCAGTACTTCCCCAAAGAGCATAGTCTCTCAAAGCAAATTTTTGTTGACCTATATCAAACCATTTGCTTATTTAATTTCATAATGTATTAGAGCCTCCCATGGATGATATTTTCCATTTTAATGGAAAATGATGCTTGGAAAATAAGAAGGTTGGGAAACAAAATGATGTTGTCATTTTCAATGCATTGTTTATCTCAAGATATTTTTTGTTGAAATTATGGAATATTTTATTTTAATATATTTGGGAGTGATTTTTGTTCACATTCCCACTGGAAGAAATGAAATATTGGTTTAACTTTTTTTCTCAATAATATCTTATTGGCTTAGCTCTCGGATAATCCAAATTAATCCTGAAATTATATTCAATATGTTTTTAAGTGACAGTCATTAAGATCTATTTTCTAAAACTGAAACTATTTTCACTAACCATAGTTTGAAATAAAATGACTTTCATTAAGTCCTAATTTTAAAGACAATATAAATAGCAGCAATAGTATATTCTTACTATTTTAGCAAATACTTATAGTTTTCCCTTAACTGTGTAGAGACAGTAATTTGTCACTCTATTAAGAACCAAATTTCCAGTGTTTTCTTTTTTCTCCTACATTCTCTCACCCTACAAAAGAATTCTTATGACACTTTATCTATACCTCTGCACTCCCTCCCAGACTGTACAATGTGATTTTTAGAGAATGAAATGAATTGTTCTGTGTGCTTTCACTAACTCTTGAGAGAGTAAGAATGACACCTGCGATAAATTACCAGAGAAATTTAATACAAATAGAAAAAACTAGCAGGAAGTTAAAGGCAATCTTTTAAATTCAATCTGCCTGTGAGAAATGGCACATACTCTAACTCCAACGCCGTGCAAATGGCAGTGTATTATACTATCATACAGTGTCTCATTATGTTATGAATGTGATGGTGAGGCCTTCAGTTATGTCTCCACTAGGTTTCAGGTCAACTTTAGATAAAACTAGAGTGACTCATTAGGAATAGAATGAAAAATAAAAACTCAGAAATGTAGTCATGATGAATTTACAAATATCCCAATCATCATTTTTAGGAGAAATTACAGCAATTTTATGTATTTAGAGATTATGTTTGAAAAAAAAACTAGCACAATCATGCTTTTGGGCCCCACATTGAGAACTGAAGTTTAGAAACTATAAAAGCAAATTTCACCTTGTAGAAATACAGTAGGGGTCATAGTCTGATCAGGTTATCTTGGAAACTAATAAGCTCTTTTCATTTCAAGGCACTGCAGATGGTAGAAGTATGTATGATAGTCTCTTAAAAGATGCTCCCATGTTCTAATCCTGGATGTGTGGATTTTACTTTATTTAGAAAGAAGAACCACTGGTAATATAATTGCAGATCTCCAGGAGATTATCTGAGATGTTCCAGGACAGCAACAGTGGTCTTTATAAGAGCCATAGACGGGAGTGAGGAGGGACAGAAAATAAAGAGGACATGAACATAGAAGAGGAAAGTAACCAAAAGTCAAGGGGCAACAACCACAGGCATATGGAAGAGGCGTGCAAATCAGGATCCTATGAAAGGGATATTACCTAACCAGTATGTAGATTTTATATCACTGGCCACAAGTCATTTTGGAAGATACAGTTCCATTGTTTGAAGCCACCAAATTTATAAGAACTTGCATTGGAAAGCAAAAGAAATATACAATAAGTGAACATTCATCTAGAATACAGCATTGAAAGGGAAATTATCCTAGATGACATTTATACCCCTTCTGCCAAATTATTTACCTTTTTTTTAGTTCTTTCAGAAGTGCGCCCACCAATCTAGAGGCATTCATTATATTCCCTAGCATCTCCAGAAGGGAAATGTTCAATCATCACTGTATTTCAGAAGTCCAATATTTAAAACAAATACAATGTGTTTCCCAGACTGAATGTGTAATAGAATTAGTAAATGATTCAGAAAAAAATTAGAAATATTTATAAAAGTTTCATGTCTTTGATACCTAGTACCTTAACACATTTATTCTGTTTTCTTTAATTCTTTCATTTATGTTGCTATATTTCCCAACTACATGAAAGCATAGTGTAACCTTTAATATACTGATACTTTTATCTCGTAAAGACCCAAAATGGGTGCAGTTAGAAAAAAAGCAAGAGCTATTAAATATATCTCTCTTAAAATTCACAAATGAATCTCTGGAAGGATATTTAGATGACCCTGGATCAGCTAATGTTCTATTCCAATGAACCTACCATAAGTTAAAAATCCATTTAATACAACTAATTAACCAAAGATCATAGTTAAATTCAGCCAACCATCAACATCATCAGTATTTAGTTTTTACTACAGTTGGGGAAAATTGCCTAACACAAATATTACTTTATAAGAAAATGTGGGATATGTCACAGAATTTATAGAATAGCTGTATCTAATCACTAGTAACACACAAGAGCTATGGCTCATGCCTGGTGTCCAAGATAGAGAGTACCCTACCAGTATCATAGCTAGGAAGAGATCAAAATTCCACTGTATGTATTTCACTTCCATACCATAATAAAGTAAAAAAAAAATACAAAATAAAAAACCCTACAAGTTAAAACAATGTGGTTGAGGAGTCTCTATATAAATGAAGAACTGTTTAAATGTATTTCTCTTAGTATCTTAGGCTCTAAGTTTGTTAATGTTTCATTTTGTTTCCTTTCCTTAGCAGCAGAATTAAAAACAAATCAAAGGAACTGGGCGGGATAGTTTGCCTATTATTTTGCATAGGTATCTTCTAAAACATTTTAGGTTTTTATTGACAGGGTGATCCCTATCAAATCTCACAGTGCGTTCATGCTTATGGCTGAGAGGATCACAGCATTCTTGCAAAAAAGCACAAAAAGGTTTCCTTCAACTTGTAACACCTGATTTTTACCTCTAGGTCTCTGTAACCAATAATATACCTAATGCATATGTCAGTAAAGGACACCTGTAGAAGAAAAATCAAACTCCATGCTTGACTTTTCTCACTGGAATGCATTTGTAGTAAATTGTAGATTGGAATTTTATTTCCTTTTAAGCACTTCTTGGGATGTTTTCTCAGAAGTCATGCGGATTAATTATTGTACAATATTTAAGAATCTCATGCATAAATAAAGACAATATTTTCCAAATGTTAATTCAAGCCTTGATCTTCCAGGTGCCAGTTATATTTTAGTGGAACAAAGTATTCATGTGAAATTACCCAAGCCTAAATGCAAAATGTTTTCAAATTATTTTTGGAAGATTTGGCTATGATTTTATTTCTAGGATTTTTTTTTTTTTTTCTTTTTGGAGACAGGGTCTTGCTTTGTAGTTCAGGCTGGCCCTGAGCTCACTATGGTGCCCAGGCAAACCGCCGCAAACTCAGCAATCCTCCCATCTCTGCCTCCCGAGTGCTGGGATTACAGGCGTGAGCCACCACGCCCAGCATTATATGTGGTAACCGGGGATTGAACTCAGGTCCTTAACGCTTGCGAGGCAGGCGCCGGAACCACTGAGCTAACCCTCCGGCCCCACTAGGATTTTTTTCTAATTAATCATGGTTTAATATGATGACTTGGATACTCCAGATATCAAATCATGGAAAAGGTAAATTAGTCTGGTTAAAAATCTAAAAGAGAATAACCAATTTGGAATCACAAGTTATAAGCAATCTGAATACCAGAGAAATAACTTCAAATTATATCCAGCTTTCTTGAATCCTTAAATCAGTTAAATGGAACTCTGCAGATCACAATGTATTTTCATTCTCTCATAGATTTCCTTGTGCAAACATGTAGATAAGTAATCATATTAATCATAATTTTTGACTGTGGCAAACACTTGAGATAATCAATTTCTAAAGAGATCCAGAGGCTACAGTCCATGATCCATTAGACATGCTATGCGGAGGCTGGAGTGGTAGGAACACCTCACGGAAAAACCATTTAACGCACGGCCATCAAGAGAGCAAAGGATTGAGAGAGGAAGTACTGAGGACAAAACTTTAACCCTGAACTTCTGAAGAATGGTTCTGACCCAAACTATAGCAGTAAGATACAAATTTTTTGACCAATCACATAGAAAACAAAGTTGGTGGACAAAGGTTCTTGCTTAGGACTCTTCTCTAACTTTCTCACTCGTCTTTGTCTAAGCATCTCATTTACAAAGAAGTATTCAACGCCTTTTGCTTACCTGACACATGCTGACAGACTCAAAGGTACAGGCACATTTACTAAAGTATCTAGAGACTTAAGCGCTACTAGTTGAATGAAGATATAAACATGGGTGGTTTTGAAGACCATGAAATTCTTCCTCTCTGTGAGTCAAAGGCCAAAGAAATAGCCCACTGACATGATGGGAACTTCAAGCAACTGAGTGGTAGAAGATAAAAGGCAAACATGAGTATAATTGCTGAATTACATTTTCTCATTTCACCTTTTGACCATGAATTTAACATTCCACTGTTTAAATTTCTCACAGCCACTGTGACCTCACAACCAAGTTATCATAAATGAACTGTTTTATCCTCACTCTGGATACAAATGGTTTTACAGAAGAATTAGTATGATTAACCATAGAAAAGTTTGAATGTTTTTATCATAAAGGCTCAAAAATGGTGATCCTTAGCTTTGAATTGTTCACTAGCCAGTGCAAACATGAGTTAAAACACTACATTGGGCCTTATAAATACATATAAGTATAATGTGTCAACACAGTAAAATTAAACACACACACACACACAGTTGAAGATGAGAACTGGAACTGGAGGGGAATGCAGCCTCTCTGAACAACACCAGAACAGAAAAATTGGACAAAGTGTATGTTGGTTTTTGTGCTTCCATCTGTCTTCCATTTTCTCTAGGTGCCCCCACACTGACCAGAGCTCGTCATCAAGGATGCTAGGAGCACATTGCAGAAGTTTTAATGTGCTATTTGGACTAGAGAAAAAGAAAGGGGAAAAAGCATTTGAAACCCATCTTCCAGAAACCTGACGCAGATTCTCTCTGGAGGTAGTTACACAGCTCCATCCTGGACGACAAAGCGTCCTTTACAACACTAAATCTTCCAGAATCCATTTCTCGAACTTCCCAACCACCAGAAATATATGGAACTAAACTTTCAAAAGCCAAAATTTAGGTACAAATCTTGATTCCATTATCACCAAAAAGTTGTGATATACCACCTAAAAATAGATTATATAATATTGTTTCATAAAATTGTGGTGATATTTACCAGGTCCAAAATAAGTACTAATTTTGTATGGACCATACACTGTTAACTATTATTATTTTTTTTTTCTTTGAGACAGGGTCTGCTTTGTAGTTCAGGCTGGCCCTGAGCTCACTATGGTGCCCAGGCAAGCCGCCGCGAACTCAGCAATCCTCCCGTCTCTGCCTCCCGAGTGCTGGGATGACAGGCGTGAGCCACCACGCCCAGCATTCTATGTGGTAACCGGGGATCGAACTCAGGACCTTGCGCTTGCGAGGCAGGCGCCGGAACCACTGAGCTAACCCTCCAGCCCAAAATGTATTTTTTCTTATAAAACAAATTTATAATTAAATCTACCAAACGAAAATGTTTCTAAACAGCAAGATAAAGAAGATAATGTACTTAATAGCAAAAGCAGATTGATTTCCAATACCAAGAAAGTTCTAAAATGAACTTTCATATGTACTTTGAACCCTTGCTAAGTATTTGTCTTAGTTACGCTCTTGTTTCTGGGACACAGTACCCAAAACTCACCTCTTGGGAAGAAAGGTTTATAGTATTTCAGATCCATTTGAGGAGTTTTCAATCCATAGTCATTGACTCCAAGACATGATGGTGTGCTAAAGAGAAACAGCACATGGCCTGGCAGCGAGAAGCAGGAAGAGAACGAGGAGGAAGACAGATCCTTGAAGGCCACACCCCCAGTGAACCACCTCCTCCAATCAGGCTTCACCTTCCAACATTCTGCAGCTATCAGCTCATCAGTGGACACGCCTACGATCCAACACCTCTCAAAAACCCCACCTGTGATTATATGAGGCTTTAAGGAGAAATCCTGAGGCAAAATTCAATCCTACCTAGTGTGAATTTCACTCTCAAACTCACGTTTCTTGTTCCCTAACAGCACGATCCAGCCTTAAACTCCATCTCTTGGGCCTCCTGTAACTCACGGTGGGGACTTACGTTACGTGCACCATGACGTCATCTTTGAGAACCCGTGGGAGGTTCTCAAACCTTGAGTCTTACCTCAAAACTGGGCCCTCTGCGACCTATTTATTCACTTATGGGTAGGTCCTCAAGGTATGCAAATACCCTATCTGTTCTCTGACCTGAGAAACTGAAGATGTAAATGAGTTCTAGAATGTATGACAGATATTGTGAGATAAAAAATATTCAAAGGGAAAACAGTCGGGTTAAGTAATGAGAGGAAAAATATGATGTTAAAAAAAGAAACAAAACATATATAGGGGATGGGGGTGTGGGGTGGGTAGGGGAACGGTGAAAATGAGAATTGACTCATCATATACTGGTACAAATTCTCAGTATTGAGGGTGATCATGATGTATATATAAAATGTACCAATAAAGAAATCAATAAAAGAAAAAAAAAACCTGGACCCTTTGCTTTGCTTTAGTAAGTGACCCAAGTTCTAATAACTTAGAAATATCCCACCTTCATCTGAATATCTTTCTCCTTTCTACGTTTTATATCCATATCTTTGATTCTAGGCAAATACTTAAAGTTTTTGATTTTCTAAGAGAAAAGTAGATCATCTAAAATCTTCTGACACAGGAGAGTAATTTAAAGATATCTACTTCTAAATTACCTTTCTCTTATGTCAGAAACCTATCATCACATTTGTTTTATAATCTCATTTCCACAACCAAATGCTGTCTCAGTAATTCTAATTCATTGGAATGGAGAATCAGAAAATGATGTTTGCAGATACTGAGGTAGGCAAAAGTTACCCAAATGAGTTCATTATTTTTTCCTTAACATATGTGTGTCAAGGCAGCTAGTCAGTGAGATATACGTAGGAGAAAGTAGCAAACTACTGTAGAGTTAATCTGAATATACAGGAACATTGTTTTCTGTGTTTATTATTTTTCAAACCAAGTTGAGGTATGAAACCTCATTCAAAAATGTTAAAATGTTTGTTCTCGTATTTGTAATATTTGTAAATATTTGTAAATTAGAGTTCTGCTTAGTATCAGAAAAGATAATTACTGAACTAATTTTCCCTGACCATAAATCAATTTTATGTTTTTCTTTTATTTTTGTGGTCCTGAACTTGTTTTGTCTCATTTTCAAGACATTGGAACAGAATCTGATTTAAATTTTGATCATTTTGCAACTTTTTGATTCATTTGAGTGGTATACAAAGACAGTAAGAAAACAGCCATGATGAAGAGCTACTGAGAGTGAACACAAAAAACAGAATCTGGTTCTCTCGTATACTCATCTTGATAAAAGGTTCTCCTTCCTGATCTGTGAAGTAAGAAAGCCACCTGAAGAAATCCCCACAGTGACTGTCACTAAACTGGCATGCAAGGACTGATGTATTCAGTGGAAAGGAATTTGTGAGAAAGTATGTTTGGACACAAATATCATTTTTCTCATCAGAAATAAATACTGCATGGCATTCTATGCCCTTGTCAGTGTCCTGCAATTTAGTTTCTATGGGAGCTGCATTTTATTGAATTACAGAGCAAGTCAAAATGGAACTTTTGAAAACTGACATTCATTGAATCACATCAACATAGATTCTCCCTTGGTAATTCATACTCAAAAGCACATTTGGGATTTGATCTACAAAACCTCATTTCCTATATTATATCAGGAAACCAGAAACCTAGAACTTTTTCATATCTTGTGCTACATTAGTGGTATCGTGATTAAGAAAGTCAGCATAGCAACTCAATTCGTGATAGCCCAGTTTTGGAAACAGCCCAGATGCCCACCAACTGGGGACTGGATAAACAGATGTGTGTGGTTTTTTTAACAGAATATTACCCTATAAAGAATGACAAGATTGATTCATTTATGTGCAAATGGAGACACCTGGAGGACACACTAATAAGTGAAATAAATAGAAAATAGATATGCAAAAACCGGATCTTTTCTTTGATATAAGTACCTGTAGAGGTAAAGGAGCTCTAGAATATATGATAGTTTCTGTAATATTCAAAAGGAATTTGGTATGGGAACATAATGAGGGGAAGGAATAAATATGATTTGGAAAAAAAATAAGAGTATGTATATAGGGGGTGGGGAGGGGCGGTGGGCAGGGATGTGGGTAAAAATGAGAATTGACCTGTGTCACATATTGGTACAAATTCCCCAATGTTTTGTGTGATTGTGAGCTGTGTATATAATGTACCAATAAAGTTTACTGAATAATGAAAAAAAAAAGAAAGTCAGCATGAGAAAATTATTAGTGTAATATCAATGGCCATTTTGTTAGGCCTTCCAGAACTATTAAATACACATAGAAGAAATCAACATTCAATACATTAACTATAATATTCTAATAAATATTACATCTTTAAACTTTTGTGAGAACCTTAGGTACAGACTGCCCATGGTTTTGCTCTAATCTTATTTTATATATATATATATATATGAACATATAAAGATAGATAAAAGAAGTAACCTATTTGTGATAATTTTCCTCAAATCCTATCAGTGGTTGTTTCCTGTTTTATAGAGAACCCTTTTCAAAAATGTATTAGGCAACTTTTTTAATAAAAAGAAAAAGAGGCTAAGGACATAGTTCAGTAGTTTCCTCATCTGCCTAGCAAGTGCAAGGTCCTGAGTTCAATTTCCAGTAACCACATACAACAATGCCAGGTGTGGCGACTCACATCCACCAGCAATCAGTACCACACACCGCAGTGCCTGGTGCAGTGGCTCATGCCTGTAATCCCAGCACTCAGGAGGCAGAGGCAGGAGAATTGCTGTGATTTCAAGGCTTGCCTGGGCTACAGTGAGCTCAGGGCCAGCCTGAACTATAAAGTGAGACCCTCTACCCCCAAAAAAGTGGCCTCTACCTATCATTGTTTTACTGTCAGGCATTAAAGATTTGTGAAAATGCACAAATGCTGTGAAACAATTTAGCATATAATTCATAGAAATATTTCTCACAATGTTCACTAGTGCATAGCGTAATCCTACCTTATCCATGGTAGACACAGTCTGAGAGACCCGGTGGATGTCTAAGAGTATGAATACTGCCAAAGTCTATGTGTCGCTATGTTCATATGCCTGTAGGCCTATGTTAAAGCATAACAGTAACAAAAGTAGTTCATAATAAAACAGAAAAATTATAAAACTATGGTTTATATAAGTTGTGAATATGGTCTCCCTCCCTCTCTCCCTCTCTCTCCCTCCCTCTCTCTTTCTCTCTTTCTCTCCCTCTCTCTCCCTCCCTCTCTCTCTCTCTCTCTCTCTCTCTCTCTCTCTCTCTCTCTCTCTCTCTCTCTCTGGTTCTTTCTTTTGACCTCTCACAAAATACCTCACTCTACTGCACTCACTCACTCTCCTGGTCTTACCTCAAGTGAGGCGATACTATGCCCCCCACGTTTTGAGGAGAAGCGAGGTGAATGCAGAGGCCATCAGGAAGCAGTATTCAGCGACCGCGGAAAGAGGTTATCTGAAAACGAGGACTGTGACACCGTCCCAGTAAATTTGATTTCCGGTACAGTTTGTAGGTGACGAAGAGGAAGGTCGTGTGTATGGCAGGAATACACTGGACGAAGGGAGACTCGCGTCCCCGAACAGGTGAGATTGCATCGCAGCTGCAATTAAAATTCGATGGGCTTTTAAAATCTGGAATTTTCATTTAATACTTTCAGGCCCAAGTTAACAGTCGGCTACACTGAAAACTGCAGATGGCAAAGCCACAGGTAAGAAGAAACTTGTGTATGTTTAAAAGTGCAACATGCACATGTGTAATAGAGTTTTTAATAAAATTAATAGAAAACACTACTTTCTCCTCATATAAATATTGACTTTTCATAGATTTTGCTGCTTTGATATGAAAGAGAAAGAGATTGTGTTCTGTTCTTTCAGGTGTTAAATGTAAGTTGAATCTTTTGTCTGAGTATACAAAGTAGAAAATAAAACAAACAGCAGTCCAGACCACTGACATTAATTATCCAAGTTTGAAGAAACTGTATAAATATTTAAATAAGGTTTGAAGTTCGAACCTAGCTTTAAAGAAAATAAAGCCCCATTTAGCTTGTGCAAAATAAATCATTTACCTGTGTATTTATTGACTTTTCTATTTCCCCTACCCCAATCCCTCCTAGAAATATACCTAAGCTTTTCAGCATAATAGCAGGATTCATTTTAGGAAGCTCTGCTACAACCTGTAAGTGATTCTAGGATAAAAATAATGGTGAGACTTTATAGGAATGAATATATAGGGATGAATATTTTTTCACCCCTAGAAAAGCGCCTGTCTAATGCCAGATGACAAATCTACCTTTACATGTAACCCATCTTCTCTGTTCCTTCGTCTGTAATGTTAATCTCACATCTTGAAATCTCATTTCATCCAAGTAAAAAGTCGGTCTGTTGTTTGACCTGATTTTCCCTTACTGAGATCAACCTTGATCATGATTATAATTATGATACCCTTGCCATCAAATAAATAATTCTTTTCTATTTTATTGCACTAATAGTATGGAATTGGCAACAAGAAAAAGAACATAATATTATGTTGGTTTACTATGTCGCTAAGAATTAGAGTTTATTGCAGTGCTAATTTTGCAAAATGTTCAATGAATAGTAAACTAGA
>PVIC010038618.1:0-17518 GCA_004025085.1 Thryonomys swinderianus
TTCATTTATGAGTATGTCCTCAGAGTATGTCTATTCTTTTTGAGTTAAATGTCTCTTGAATGCAACATATTATTGGATCTTGCCTCTTGATCCACTCTGCTGTTCTACCTTGTTTAATTGGTGAAATGAGACCATCTACATTGATGGTTATAATTGATATGCATTGACTTATCCCTGTCATATTATTTTCCTGGTTTTGGTTCCTTGTCTTTCTCCTGGCCTGCCCTTTCTGGTGTATTCTTTCTATTGGTGTTCATGAGATCATAGTCTCACTTATCATTTTTTAGAATATTCTCCACAACAGTTTGCAGTGCTACTTTGGTGATCATGACATTCTCCAGTTGTTCTTTTTCATGGAAGTATTTTATTTCACCACTGATTTTGAAAGATAGCTTTGTGGAGCACAGCTGTCTGGGTTGGAGTTTGTTTTGTTTTAGGACTTGAGATACTTCACTGAAAGCTCTCTTTGATTTAAACTTAAGTATTTGTGTGGGGAAGTCTATTGTGATGAGCTCTCCTTTATAGGTGGTTTATTCATTTTCTCCAGCTTTCAATATTCTCTTCATGTGCTGAATTTATGGAATCTTACTTATATGCCTTGGTGTAGATTTATTTTGGTTAAGGGAAATTGGAGTTCTAGATGACTCACTTCTCTGTTAAATTCTTCCTCCAAGCTTGTGAAGTTTTCTTCCTTTTCTTTGGTGATCAGGTTTTTCATGTTGTTTGTGCTATCTCCTGCTTTTCCATCAACTCTGATCAATCTTTTCTTCTTTGTATTTTCTTCCAGCTATTAATTTTTCATGATCCCTTCCTATGTTTAAGAAAATTTTCTTTTTGTGATAGTTCACTATAATCCTGTCTTCTACATCTGATATTTTGTACTCAAATAAGTTCATTCATCTGTGTTTACTTTCAATAAATATTTAATCTCCTGGATTTCATTTGAATGTTTTATTGGTTTCATTTCTTTCCTATGTTGAAAAATCATGGTTCTCATCCTTTTCATAAGATTCTCTGTTTTTTAAACCTGTGTCTATCTAGATTCACTGAGCATGTCATTCATTATGATAAAAATTCCTTTTATTTCCTGACAGATTAATTCTGATCATATTTTCTCTTCTAGCCTTGTCTTCTGTTTTTAGTGTTTTACTTCTCCTGCTACTGTTTCAGGAAATTCCCGTGGGTGACTCCTGAGTTCTTATACCTCATTGCTCCCTGGACTCATCCTGGGTGGACTGGATGTCTGGGGTTGCATTTTGTTTCTGCATCTTGTCATTATCTATTTTTGAAAATTTTAATTTATATGTTTTGTTGATACTTATAAATTGCTTATGGTAGATGGCTTTTCCGTAATATTGAGGTTTTCTTAGGAAATGAATATTTTTTTAAATTGAATTCTTTATTGGTACAATTCATACACATCTCACAATCACACACAACATTGGGGAGGAATTTGTACCAATATATGACACAATCAATTCTTATTTTTACCCATATTCCCACCCACCCACAACTCCCCACCCCCTATATACATGCTCTTTATTTTCTTTCAGAATCACATTTATTCTTTCCCTCATTACATCCCCACAACAAATTTCCTTTGGAAATTTCCCATTCTACAAAACCTGTCATACTTTCTAGAGCTCATTTGCATCTATAGGTGCTCATATGAGGAAATGACTTTTTTTCACAGATATTTTTCTGATGCAGTTGACTTCGGCTTTTGAGTTTGTCCCAAGAACCTACCTTTCCAATTTATTAGGGGTAAGAAATTGATATGTACTTGGCCCAGCACCCAGTGTTTTGGTATGGGACAGTGGTAATGATTATGGCCCCAGACAAACACAATGTTGTTATAAAAGGGAGAATGAATAATTACATCAGGTATTACACTTGGCTAAATTACCACATGTAGCAATAGCAGTAGGATCAAACACACCCTAGAAACTGACAAACTGTGGGAACTGTTAATTTGGTACCTTTAACCATAAAAGCAAGATCTGGAGTTATATAACTAATTCAAATATAAACTGTGAACTTATATACAGTAGTTTCTCCTCAGGGGAGACATTTTATCTTGAGGGAAGAATTAAGAGGGAGAAAGGAAATACAGAGAAATAAATAAAAATAAATACAGTAGAAGTAGGGCTGAAGGACAAATAAATTCCCTCTAGTTTTGAGAAACTGAAGAAGATGGGAGAGAAAAAAAATGAAGAAGGAAACAAAAGAATATCAAAGCAAACCAGAAAAGTTAGAAACTACAACCCTTCACATAAAAGAATCAAAAATTAGAAGTTAAATATTTTTAAGAAAGCAAGAAAGCAGACAAAACAAACAATAAAAATGGAAACCTAGATATCACCCCTGTGGGGGAGGAGCAAAACAGAAAAGGAAAACCAACAAAACAAAACAATAAAATTCCTCCGGTGTCTACAGTTCTGTGGTGTGACTACGTCTGAGGCCAAACCTGTGATGTACGAGGCCGCTTAGGCTGTGGCCGACTAGTGCTGGTAGGCAGCTGACTTTAGCCTTGAGAACTAGCTGAGGCTGCTCTCAGACCCAGCTCACTCGGGCCCTCCTGCCTTTGCACAGCCTCCTGTGCTCCACCCTCTGGCTCCTTTCTCTCCTCTCTCATACCAGGGAAAGGGACCTGCTGACTCCACCACCACTGAGCTTGCTGCAGCCTTGAAAAGGCCGTAAGGCTGCATTCTGCCCCTCCTCCCTCTTACCACTGGGTGCAGGGCAGGGGCATCGGTGATGTCACATTCACCACCTTCATGCCGCCGTATCCCTCACATTGTTCTCGTTAGAGGTTCCACCTTATTACTATGTCCTAATGTACTATTTTTTACAAAGAGAATTATGGGCAGAACATGTCCTAAATTTGAAAAGAGATAGAAACAGACACTTACAGGAAGCTAGACAGTTTCTAGTAGGTTGAGCGCAAAGAAACTTTCACTGAGGCACATTAAATCCAGTGTTAAAAGGCAAAGAAAATTCTGAGAGTAGTGAAATAGGATTTCATTGATCAAAAATAAGTCTTTATATGAGTTTTGAAAGATTTTTTAAGAAAGCCCTGGCAAGGCAAGAGAAATTGAGACAATATATCTAAAATGTTATAAAATAGCAATTTCAAAACTTTCAACAAAGATTATATCTGGCTAAGGAGAAATAAAATAACTCCCCAAATTAGTGAAAGCTAAGAGAAGTCATCATTACTACATTTACCTTACCAATACCAATAAAGGTAATTATTTACATTGAGGAATATTTACATAGTTTGAATAACCAAACACTGCCATCAAATAAGTATTTTCATCATCTGTTACTACATGTTATTTGAAAAAACATTTAATGATGAAAATTATTTACTTGTTTTATGGACAGCTTTTAGGAAGAAAAAAATGAGTACTTTTTTTTTTTAATATTTATTTATTTATTTATTTATTTATTTAGAGACATGGTCTCACTTTGTAGTTCAAGCTGGCCCTGAGCTCACTAAGTAGCCCAGGTAAGCTTGAACTCACTAATCCTCTTGCCTCTGCCTCCTGAGTGCTGGGCTTATAAGTGTGAGCCACCACACCTGGCTAGTATTTTTAATTTATTACTATCCCTGTTATATATTGAATAATATAAATAGCTGTGATATATAATTTGTAGAAATAATCAGAAGTTTCAGGAGTTAGTTATCAAGCAGATAAGAGTTATTTATAACATGAAGGATTTCACATGTTACTTGGATGGATACTTTCACTTTCTTTTAAAGTTCTATACATTCACTGCATTTTCATATCTAAAATGAATCTTCTCAAAAAATAACAAGCATTATTAGGTGAAAGAAAAGTAATGCAATCTATTTTTAATAATGAAAGGCTCTTCGTTTATTAAATTAATGAACATTAATTTCAGCATTTCCAATTAACCTTCTCTATCCCTAAAGTCTCTGAGAGGTCCCAGTTGTCAGTCTACATTAATCTTTGCTGGCTATGACTTGAATCACACTTTGGGTAATATGCCATTCTGTGTGACAGTGATTAGTTGGAAAGGGGCATCTCATTAAAAGGTTGAACTCCAAAGTACCAACAGATATGACACTCATCTGTCAGATCATCTGGCATAAAAATTATATTCTTGTATCTGTGGAAAGAAAAATGCAGGATCATGAATATAAGAACTGTCCTTGCTTAGCTCATTACCTACCAAACAATTCTTACATAGATAGAAGTACTTTCTCTCTTAGTGCTGGAATCATCTATTAATAAAATCAAAATAAGGATGGGTAGCATTTTTAGAGTTTGAAACCTTAATCTGGTATAATATTTCCTTTAGTGTATCTATTTCAAAAACATCAAACCCAATTTTTAAAAATAACATTAAATACAAAATGTACATAGAATGACAATTTTTTGGTGAAACAGAGCTATTTGAACTTCATATTGGAGTGCTGCATATTGTCAATTAACTTTATAAACAGATGAATATGATGGTAGCAAAAATTAATGTCAGTAAAAACATGATTCATTAAGGATGATCACCATTATCAATTACTTCCAAATATTGCTTTGAAAATTACAATGATCTCACATTTAAATCAGATTATATTATTAATTACATAACTGGTAAATTGTATTGTTTATATTTTTTCAAAACCTTAGTAAAGATAACATGTATAACTTTTTGTGAGAAAATTTTATGTTAATTGTTCAAATCCCTTTTCTTCTATATGAATATGAAATATTTTAATTATTTTACATTTATTAAATCCAATTATTTTAGAGAGTAAATAACAAGGATGATGTTATATTCCTGTTGAGTAGCTTTGTCATTTAGAGGTCTGTAATGTGTCTAGAAATTTTTATTCAATATTTTTACAATTTTAAATGGCTTTCTAGAAATATTTCAGAGCCTGTAATTTTAGATACTAAATTAGAATATAAACAAACTTCTTTACTGAAAGCAAAATAAAGACTTGGTTAGTTTATCATATTTAAGATCTAAAACTATTTAGAACCAGGGAAACCTGGACACCCATAGTTAGTTAAAGTGTTTTAATATTTCCTAAGGTTGAATTCATGAAAGGCATTACTGTAATAATCTAAAAAACATGATCTCTTAATTTTCTAAAAGTTATACTATTCAGATTCACTAGAGATATTTTTGAAAAATGTTCAAAATATATGATAATGCATTTTATAGAAATGATAAAATGTCGAATAAGGTTTTGTTTCACCATTGGTATAAAATAGACTTACCCAAATGGAAGACTATAACCCTTTTTTAATTTCCCAGACAAAAGAAAATTTATAAGGGGAATGAGGGTGGGGTTAGGGAGGAAGGAAGAAAGGGAAAAGAAAATATGAGAAAAGAAGGATAAAATGGAAACAAAGCTTTCTAAATAAGGAAGTGAAGGGAGGTTGAAGGGAGGGGACAGGGATGGAAAAAAGAGGAATCATGATATATTGTGCACAGGTACAGATTTCCTATGATAAGCATGATTATTATGTATACCTAAATAGTACCAATCACCTAAATTTTAAGGGAAAAAAGAAAATTCGAGTCAGCTTTTCATAAATAGAAGGTTTGATCAAAGTGCATTCCAATACCCCAACAATCCATTAATCAAGTATCCTTAGTCTGAGAAAACAACTGAACATACGGTGTGATTGTAACATGAAGTGTTTTATTTTCAAATCATATAAGTATCTTTCAAATCATAACTATAAGTATCTTTTAGTTTCCCTGAAACCTAATTGTCTTATATTTAAATGCAATGGTATTATGATTGACTGAGAGTTCATATTTTCTTTAAAAAATTAGCATGTTTCTCAGAAAAGATAGCAATGTTTGAAAGCATGATTTAGTTATTGTGCATCAATTCCTTCATCTGAAAATGATCATAAAGTTTACAGTACCTATCTCATAAGGTGATTGCAAAAACTGAATGTTAATATATGCATGGTATGTAGAATTGGCACTGGCACATGGCATAGCATGTGTATTTTATTACCAGTAGTCATTTCCTGACACATGCAGAAAATAATTATTATTTTGCCAATTTTTATAGATACTAATGGGAATCAAATGACAATAAGAATAATTAAATGATTTCTTGTGTACTTCTTAAAATATATAAATGTTTAATTTGTATTTATGTATCAATTGCTACATAAAGAAGATCACAAAAGGCTATAAAACAAAGACACAGAGAAAAATCGAAATTCTTAAATGTTCAATCTTTCTTAAACAAATTATTCATTGTCAAGTTAAGGATTGACTGTTCTTTCATTACAGAATAGATTTTTAATTGTTTTTTGACTTAGGAATAAATAAGGAAAAAGTCACATCTGATTAAAGAGGTTAAATTCCTAAAGATATGGTGTTATTGAAGCTTTATATGACTTTTCATGAAAAGTATTTTGAAGCTGGAAAGCTTCCAGTTATAATATGTCAAAGATAAAATAGAATTCTTTTATTCATTTTTTTCTGATTAGAAGCCACCTAAGAATGACAAAGAGAAGTCAAACCAGTCATCATTTCTACACACTAACCAGCTTCTGCAACTTCAAATGGGCCCTGAAATGTTGCCAAATGTGGTGAACCTTAAACAGAAGGCAGAAAAGATAGAAGAAGAAATTATTGGAGTTCAAACCTCAGATTTTTTTTTTTTTTTTTTTTTAGACAGGGTCTCGCTTTGTAGTTCAGGCTGGCCCTGAGCTCACTATGTAGCCCAGGCAAGCCTCGAACTCAGCAATCCTCCTGCCTCTGCCTCCCAAGTGCTGGGATTACAGGCGTGAGCCACCACGCCCGGCACTGTGGTAGGCGGTATTGATTGATGGTAGGCGTGAGTCTCCACGCCCAGCATTGTATGTGGTTACCGGGATCGAACTCAGGACCTTGCGCTTGCAAGGCAGGCGCCGGAACCACTGAGCTAAATCCCCGGCCCAAACCTCAGATTTAAAATAAATAAATAAATAAATACTAATTTTTTATAACAAAATGAATGAGATTCACAGATTACCAAGGTGTACTTTTCTTGAGTTTTTTATTTTTTTGAAAACAGATCTTGACAACAAAAAGATGAAAGCTTACATCTTGATAGCTAGTAACGAGCAGGTGTGTTACTGTCCAAGTGACAGTCTCTGGATCAATAAACCATGAACCAGATCCCGTGTATTGAAATATATTGTCATTGCAGCATGGTTTATAGCTGAAAAATTAGAACTACAAAAGCATTCTTCCAAAGGAAATCAGACCAAGGAATTCTATACTTCGTAGTAGTACACTTCTAGTTAGGTGAAAAAGGCAAACGTGGAATGTTTATGAATAATAATATTAAATAATATTTTATATTGTATAGAATGACATGACAGCAACCAATTATACTCTGAGATACTCCTGAGAGTGACCACAGTTGTGACTACCAATAAATTCAAGGTGTCTCCCTAATCTCAGACATCAATATGATACAAGTGCTCCCGAATCCATGGAGACTGGGAAGGAATTCAGAAAGCCACTGAGACATGATTGTAGGAAACACAGGTTTACTTGGTACTCTGAAAATAGTTAATGTAAGAGAAAGCAAAACCTCTTTTTTTCTTTATTCTCTAGAATCCAAGACAAGACTTTAGGATTTCTGTATACCTACTGGGTAGCAATGTGAAATACAAAAGGCAAGAAATAAATTAAGGTAACCACGGTTTTCTAGCAAAGGATTTTTTTTTTTTGAGACAAAATCTCACTGCATGGTTTAGACAGAGAAAGACACTGACAGTTCCTTGTTATAATCTGTGCATACTGAGCTGAAAACAACTTAACTGCTTTTCCTTTTTCCCTGTGATGGGGTGGGGTGGGGGTTGGCACCCACTGTTGTCCGTCACCCCTTATTTCCCTTTGCTCACCATCGGTGCGCAGCAGGTGCTGAGACAAGCTGCCTGAACATCCTTCCACTACACTTAAGGTTACTTTGAAGCTCTTCTCCGGACTGGACGGGTCTCACCGGAGGAGCAGCTTGGCTGAGAGCCTTGGTGGCCTCTCCCACTGCGGCCACTCTAGGTACGGCACACCTCTTTGAAAAAGTAGCTGAACAAGTGCCACTAATAGGACAGAAATGCTACTATTCTGGAGTCCTCGCCCCGTCTGAGAATGGTCTGTAATGACCACAGAGGCTTGAATTTGAACCACCAGAGCAATAAATCTGGACCAATAAATAGGCTGAAATAAAAAAAAAAACCTGAATTTAGACCAGTTGGCAAGCTCCAATTTGAACCAAGCGCAGGCCTGCTTCTGCTGATGTTATATAAGCAACACTCCCCACATACTACTTGGATGGTTCTGGAAGCATCTCATATGGAATGGCCCCCAAAGATTCATATGCTCAGAAGTTGGGCTTCTGGAAGGTGATTGGATCATAGGGCAATATACTAAAGAGTGGATTAACCCACGGCTATAAGTGCTGCTAGGAATGGGAGATCTGAGCATAGTAGCACACACTAGTAATCCCAGTCCTCGTGAAGGAGGGAGAAACAGCAGGATTTCAGTGAGTTCAAGGTCAGTCAGAAATAATAGCAAGATCCTGTCCCCCCCCCAAAAAAAAGCAAAAAAGAATTAGGCCCTTGATCAAAAGAACTGGTTGCTGGTGGAAGGGGTGACCTTAACTGGAGAATGTTTCTCCTTGGCTTTTTGGTTCCCTCTCTGCTTCCTGATATAAAAAGCTTCCATGATATAAGCAGCTTTTTTGTGATAACCTCTATAGTGACATTCCTTGGGGGCATCAATAATGAAGTATAACTGTAGGTCAAATAAAACTCTCCTAGTATAAACTGTATGTATCAGTTTTTATCCCAGTGATAAAAAAAAGATTCACATCTTGGTACTAAAGAAGGGTAATTCTTACAACTACTTGATCATGTTGTTTAAAAGTCCCTAAAACTGAATTCCAGGAGTTTGGAAAACATCACACATGTCACCTTGAGCGATGAAAGAATGTTAAAAGCAAAAAGAAGTAATGAGGGATTCTGGTCAGAATTCAAAATAATAGAGTGCTGATAAAGATTTAGATGAGAGGCTGTAGAAAGAAAGAAAACCTACACTGTTGGTGGGAATGTAGGCTGGTAGAATCATTATGGAGATCAGTGTGGAGATTCCTCAAAAAACTAGGATTAGAGGTCCCATTTGACCCTGCCATTCCCCTGGTAGGGATATACACAAAAGAATTAAAGTATTCATGTCACAGAGACATAAGTTAACCCATGTTTATAGCAGCTCAGTTTGTGATATCTAAATCTTGAAAAAACCCCAAATACTCATCAACTCTAAATGGAAAGAAGATGTGGTTTTTAAAAAATAAAATGTAGTATTACTCTGCCATAAATAATGTTTGAGGTATTCACGCTCAAATGGACATACCTTAAAGATATAAGTGAAATAAATAGGTCATAGATGTTTAAATACCATATCTTTTCTCTGATAGGAGAAACTAAAAAAGTAAATGTCATAGAATGTATGATAGACAATGTAAAATAGAAAATATCCTAAGGGAAATGAGAAGTTAGGGTAATTAATGAGGGGAAAGAGAAATCGTGATGGTAAATGAAGGGGAAACAAACTCATGTATATAGGGGTTTGGGGGTTATAGATTGGGTAGAGGAATGGGGAAAAATGAGAATTAAGTCATGTCATATACTGGTATAAATTCTCAATGTTTAGTGTAATCATGATGTGCATATTAAATGTATCTATATCACAATAAAAAAGAAAAACAGATTGAGATGAGAAAGGCCAGCTTCTGGAACTTTTCATTGGGAATGAGGATAAAATTTTAGTGGGACTTGAGATAATGTGTGTTATAGAGTTAAAAAGTTGTTTTAAAATTTTTGCTGAAGAATGAGATTAAAGAAAGTAGACTAATTAACCAGTCTGAGAAAAATTTCAAGGAAACTCATTGATAATACTGTAGCATGGCTGCTGTTGGTAGCTTACGGTAAGATCTAAGTAGGAAACAGGAGCAAACACCAGAGATAGATGGTGTGAATACTGCCCAGAAGGGAAGGGCCTACAATCTTGCTACTTTAGAGAGTTTGGTTACAGAAAATATTAGCATTCAAAACCCCAAATAGTGTATTGTGCATCAGGACAACAGAAAATATGACTTTAAGACATCTAAAAACTAAGAGAAGCCCATTCTTCCCAGGTCTGATGATACAAAAGTAAAATATTTTGTTTTGAGAAAGGACCCAGGGCTCTCTACTGAGGAAAGGTCATGTAGATAATTAGTTCCCTCAAAACTATTCTACAGTGCTCTGCCATCCAAGGACGTGGAGGCTTTTGCTGCCACGGTCAGAGGTGCCCAGCTATTGTTGAAGCTGACAGCAGACCTGGTGACATCCACATAGCACTGGTTTTCCAGAGACACAGAATGCAAGAGTTGTTGTATCAGGTAAATTTCTATCAAGATTGCAGAAAAAAAAAAGCCTGGAAGACCAGGCAGTAAGCCTCTGAAAGAGTTGTGTAGGTAGTTATGAGAGTTAAGCCTAAACAACACCTAGGAATTTGGAAAATTCAGAAATATTGAATATTTGAGGGAAGCCAGACTTAGTAAATAGAGCAGCCACAAGACAGAAAACATCAAGGCTGGTGATGTCATCCCAGAGAAGTTTTCCAAGTCATTTCGTGTTTATACTTTGCCACAATGTGCCCTGGGTGCTGGACATGGAGCAGTTTTAATGTTTTCCTTGCAGGGTTTTGGTCTTGCTTGAGTTGTATTCCTTTCTCGCTATTTCACCCTTTTGGAATGAAAACGTTCAGCCTGCGCCATTGTATGTCACCAGAGTTTATAAAATCTAGTTCAAAGTACATTTGAAAACAACTAACATTTTTTAGGTACTTAGCCAATAACATGAGGTATTCTTTATAATTTTACATAATTTGCTATAATTTATGCTTTTTACATGGAGATGTTTTTTCTTTCTTTGCAATGTTAATCCTTGATGTTTTCTATATTTCTCTTGTTAATATGAAAGACACATATGATTTTCTTTATTATTGACTCTTGTTGATAAAGAGAAATACTAATGATTGCAGCAAGTTGACCATACAACAAAGGATATGTTTCATTAATTTTAGTAGTTGTTTTAATTTTTCATAAAATGCTAGCAACTTGTCTAAATAATTATAATATAATACCCTCCTTACCAATTCCCAAAACTTGCAAAAAGTACTTTTTCTTTCCTGTGTCCTTGGCTACACAGGTTACTTGTATATTTAAATCAAAGCTTCAGACTCACTTAAATGAGATTATCTTCACAATTGTTCACATCTCTTGGCACAATGTTGAAAAGTATGATCGTGGGTTCTTGCATGAGATATTGACTTAATCTTTTAAATGGATGGCCTTTAAACAAGGCAACTTTTGTAGACATGTTTTGATCTAATTATTTTATTGTTCAGTAGTTAGTTGGGAGACGGGTTAGCATCAGAAAATAGTCATGAGGATGCACAGTTGGTCCTATGTTTTGTTTGTTTGTTTGTTTTTGAGACAGGATCTCGCTTTGTACTTCAGGCTGGCCCTGAGTTCACTGTGTAGTACAGGCAAACCTCGAACTCAGCAATCCTCCTGTCTCTGCCTCCTGAGTGTTCAGATTACAGGCATGAGCCACCGCGCCCAGCACTGTGGTATGTGGTATTGATGGCTGGTGGGCGTGAGTCACCATGCCCAGCACTGTATGTGGTTACCGGGGATTGAACTCAGGACCTTACACTTGCAAGGCAGGAGCCAGAGCCACTGAGCTAAATCTCCAGCCTGGTTCTATGGTTTTATTTAGATCCATGAACTAAATAAAAGATGAATCTGATATTCTATTATTGGTAGACCATATTTCTGCCCTGTTTTTCCACATAAGATATGACTATTAGAGGAACGTATGAAAGGCAAATTCGTGCTGATATTTCCAAGATTGCATACTGTGATATAGATCCATAATGAAATAAATTTTATTTGTACCTCTTGAAATTAGGACGTAGAAAGCACAAGACAGGAGCTATTAAAGAGAAATTGATGACACGCTGAGAGACTAAACTAATTCGTTTTGTAGTGAAAAGTTTCTACAGGTAATGAATAATAGGAAAAATCCCCCCTTTCTGGGTAAATAAAGTACATAGTGGGGAGGAACATACTGGTAGAAAATTGCCTCTTCATTCACTGATGCTATGCCTTGCACAGACAGTGAAGAGTCACTAAGCTGTCAGTAGTGAGCTTACTTTTAGTAAGGCATATGCATCTTCACCAAGTGCCAGTTCTAGAGGTGGTTTTAGAGAATAAAAGCTAGTGAAGCTCTTGGTTCAGTGCCCAGGAGTAAATGCAGGCACATGAACCAGCTCCATGCACTTGATCAGGAAAATGCTTATTCAAAGGAGAGTGACCAAGGTGTACTTTTTCAAACCATACATGGCTCTTATGTTCTCTGACAAATGTTCACAAGGACTCATGTGGTAGATGGAAGGAGTAAATCAGTTTACATGGCTGCAATACGTTGGCTTCTGAGGTCTTTACCAAAACTCTGAAATATTATGATATCTATTTTGGGGGCAGAATGGGGACCTGATCCGGGTCCATGAGCAGCAGTGAATTCAGTATCCATGAACTAATGTGAATGCATAGACCAGTGTAAAACTACATCAGGATATGAACTGTGGTACTAAAGATTCAAAAGCTCTCTGAATTCAACAGGAAGTCATAATAGAAAAAAATATATAGTGTCTGAATATTGTGCTAGTTTGAACTAGAAAGATAACCTTCTTTGGTGTGTGTCTGGTATAAATGAACTGGATAAACCCAGATTAACTGGTATGAAAAATACATGTTTTTCTTACAGTATATAAAAATATTATTGCAAATCCTGTTTTAGTTTTTCTCTTGTGATGGGACAATATACCCCAGACCCACAAGTTAAAGGAAGAAAGATTTATTTTGGGTCAGTGTTTGTAGAGGTTTCCATCTGTAGTACTGGCTCGCAGCAGTGTGGCCTGTCACAGGAGACACATTCGTGGTATAGCACCAGGAAGCATGACAAAGGTCAGGAGCGGGCAGAGGGAGATACACCTTTCTGAGCCACACTACCAGGGACCCATCTTCTCCCAACAGGGTTCCTTTCCCAACATCACATTTAATTATAAACTCATCAGTGAACTAATCCTATGATCTAATCACCTACCACATATGTAAACATTTTTATGGTTTGTTTAAAATCAATAAGTTATTTAGTAAAGTGTCACAGTATTTTTGATTGGTACTTATTTATCTTTATAGGCTTACTTCCTTAGTTTATATAGCATTTTGTTTGGATCCTGAAATACTCTTGATTATTAGTTTCACTTACATTATGCTAATGATGATGGGCAGGTAGTGACATGGTCATATATTTTGGTTAGAAAGGTCACATTGGACATGCACTAACTGGACTAAGGTCAGAACTGGACTACGGTCAGGGTCAGGCAAATCGTGTCAGTATTCAAGAGGCTGAGTCAGAAGGATCAGAATACTGCAAGTCTGAAGTCAGCCTGGATCTCACGGTGAGTTCAAAGCCAGCCTGAAGCATGTAGCAAGAACCTGACTCAAAAGAAAAAAAAATCAATTATCAAAGTAGGAAGATCTGAATATATATGTTAATGTATAAGTAGTGGTGATCTTACAAAGGGGATGGAATTAGAAGATTTTCTTCACATAAATATCAACATTTGTAAACACTGAATATGAAATTTAACTATGATGAATCTACATATGTTGTACATATATACATATAGCATTGCATAGTTCCCAAATTGTTGCAAAATGTTTACAAATATTAAACTGATAAAAAGGATTATTACCTATTATTCCATGTCTTACAATATTTGCTCCTATAAATAAGAGTACTATTGTCATTATTCTGTTTTAAAAGGAAATGGCTCTGGGCTGGAGATTTAGCTCAGTGGTTCCAGTGCCTGCCTAGCAAGCACAAGGTGCCTGGTTTGATCACCAGTAACCACATTCAACTATACCGGGTGTGGTGACTCATATGCCCACCAGCAATCAGTACACATAACACAAATACCATGCTTGGCGGCTCGAGCCTGTAATCCCAGCCCTCGGGAGGCAGAGAAAGAGGCAGGAGGATTGCTGAATTCGAGGCTTGCCTGGGCTATGTACTAAACTCTGGGCCAGCCTGAACTACAAAGGGAGACCCTGTTTAAAAAAAAAAAAAGGAAATGGCTCTAAACATCAATATATCTTTTAGGAAACTTATTATTTAAGTAACATACAATCCTCATCATTCCTTCTCACTGGGGAAAAATTTTGTCATAACTGAGAAGTTCAGAATAAGATTTGATCCATCATATCAAATATTTTCAAGCCTGAGCATAATCTTGTTTTCTTTTTCTTCTCTGTCATCTTTAAATTTGGTTTATAGGTCCATTCAGCAGCTCTTTTTGTGCTTGTTAAAAAATACACCTTCAAATAGCACTTAGAAGAATGTGTTTGTGCAGAAACTGAGGAAGACAAGGAGCTTCATTGTGCCAGAACCCATAGAAAATGGCTCTTAACACTGGTGAGAAAGAATTGCCATGCCTATTTTGAAGTGAACTTGGATTATGCCTGTAATATCTCCCTTCAATGACAAGATTAGTGAAAACACCACCTATATTACATCTTGAAATATGGAGTGTTAGTGACAGATTTAAAAAATCAGATATTATTATTTTACGAGGAAGGTAAAAATTTCTGAGTATCAAAAACATTGTTTCCTGGTCGTGGAGTTACTATCACTTTTTAAAAACTTCAGTAAAAATGTTTTCTGCCAAAACTAATTTAGATGATGTTCTCATAAAAATTGTCAGATTACAAGTAATTTTCCATTATAATGGATTTATTTCAAGGTCTTTAACATGCCAAAGAAATGTCTAATTTCATTCTTCAAGAAACTATCATTAAAAGCAACAGCAACATCAACAACAATGAAATGATTGACATAAGTTTGTGTCTAATAAGTCTTTGGATCAGGAAATTAATTTTGTACTTCTCATAAATAAAACATAATGGATTAACATTATAATGGACAACTTCATTCATTATGAGCACTTGAGTCCATTTCAGGTATTTATCTGTGATCTTTTATCAGTGAAACATTAGCTAAATGTCTCAGTAATTTGTATAATATCTGAGAAAAACAATTTTAAAGTACAGTGTTTGGTTAAGAGGTCAATCGAAATTTAAGCCAAAAATATCAAGTGGCTGCACAAAAATTATATCCAAAAGATAAACTTCTACTATATCATTTCTCCAAAGTATAATAGATGCATCTCTGAGACTGAGTTTCACTTTATTTATTATTCAGAAATCAAGATTGGGTTGTATTTTTCTTTACAAAATTCAAAACAGGATAAATAAATAAATAAATATGGGAAATAATAGAGTATATTGGGGTGGAGGAGGGAGAGGAAAGAGGACTGTCCTAGCTTTGGGTGTTCTTTCTATGGTGATAGAACTAGATGGAACAAATGTGGGTCCTTTTCGTGACATTCCATTATTGTCATTTTCAAAACTTTTAACAGAGTCATAGAAATTTTAGAGTTCCACACAATTCATGAGTAATATGTATAGCAATAATAGCATACTAAATATGGTAATTTAGACAATGATATTTTACACATTTAAATAATTAGTCTTCATAGCAGTCACCATGATTCTATACAGTCTAAAAAATGCCATTTTGTTTTGTTTTGTTTTTGAGACAGGGTCTTGCTTTGTAGCTCAGGCTGGCTCTGAGCTCACTATGTAGTTCATGCAAGCCTCAAACTCAGCAATCCTCCTGTCTCTGCCTCCCGAGTGCTGGGATTACAGGCGTGAGCCACCATGCCTGGCACTGTGGTATGTGGTATTGATTGCTTGTGGGTGTGAGTCTCCACACCCAACACTGTATGTGGTTTCCGGGAATTGAACTCAGGACCTTGAGCTAGCGAGGCAGGCACTGGAACCACTGAGCTAACCCTCCGGCTCTAAAAATGCCATTTTTAAAACTGGAAAAAGTACATAAATATTTTGCAAATGGGGAGGGGACAAAAAATGGATATGCAGAAAGAAAAAATTAAAATGTGTTATGTACATATACTAAATCCCTGTGATGAGTGTAATCCTTATATATTGTAATCATCTACTAATAAGTTTTAAAACTACATTGAATCATGTTTTCTTAACTCTCTTTTTGCATACAGTACTCTCAGTTACTACTTTTACTTTTAGATAGCCTTCATCCACTTATGTTTGATGCTGTAATTAATTAAATGTTTACTTAGTTTTTATATCCTCAAATCATATCAAAATGACATAACTTCTTTTCAACTCATAATCATTCATTATTATATAACTCTTAAATAAATTTTAAACTTCTGAATAAATAATGCCTCTTTTGTCTGAATATACATTGCTATAGTTTGGGTGCAAGAATTCAAGTAAAGAAAAAGATATATGTTAGATTTTTCTTTAAAGATAAGTGGCCTTCAACAGGCATTGGAAATGAAGAGCAGTATGAAAAGCCCAAGAAAAAGGGATGTAATTAGACAATGGCATCATTCATCAGGAAATAAAATTGTGAGAATAAATAATGACTGAGTTGGAATTAAGAGAATCTTTCTAAACAAACAGAAATGTGCGAAAAAATAACTTGCTCAATACAGGTGCTGTTCCAAAGGAACAGATAAACTACTCTCTGGCTTCAGTGGAAAAATGTAAATAAATATTATTTTGATAAAAATATGTTGTATTCATTTGTAATGGTATAAAAATAAAAGTGCATATGTTGATCAAATTAATTATGACTAATGGTAAGTACTAAAAAGAATAGCAATCCATGTTTGCATTTTTCAGTATGGAAATAGATATATTGCCAGCATTTATTTATTGTTAGAATTAAGTGTTTTCGCTAATATATTTTTGTCTGTGACTGTCATTTTTAGTATATAATAGTATATGCAATATTGATGAAAATACCAAATCATTGCCCTGTAGTGGATAAAGCATACTTCTTTATAGGTTTCCATACTTTGTAGACTTTAGTAGTGTGATATTTTACCAGGGGATTAAGAGAATTAAATTTAAATAAAATAATCTTTCATAATAAACCTTTCAAAAAATATTTGAAAACTTCAGAGGAAATTTCTTTAGGAAATGAGTATGGCAGATGTTGTAGAGTTTCTTCTAGTTATTATTCATACAATTTTTTTAAATTGAATTCTTTATTGGTACAATTTATATACATCTCAAAATCACATATAACATTGGGGAATTTATACCAGTATATGCCACAAGTTAATTCTCATTTTTACCCATATCCCTACCCACTCCCCCTCCTCCCCCCTTTATACATGTTCTTTTATTTTCTTTCTGTATCATATTTATTCCTTCCCCTCATCACATTCCCACACCAAGTTTCCTATAGAAATATTCCACTCTATAAAAGCTGTCCTACTTTCTAGAACTCATTTGCAT
>PVIC010038619.1:0-17514 GCA_004025085.1 Thryonomys swinderianus
AGGGTCTTGCTTTGTAGTTCAGGCTGGCCCTGAGCTCACTATGTAGCCCAGGCTAGCCTCAAATTCAGCAATCCTCCTGCCTCTGCCTCCTGAGTGCTGGGATTATAAGCATGAGCCCCCATACCTGGTATTGTGGTATGTGCTACTGATTGCTAGTGGGCGTGAGTCACCACACTCAGTATTGTATGTGGTTACCTAGGATTGAACTCAGGACCTTGCACTTGCGAGGCAGGCTCCGGGACCACTGTGCTAAATCTCTGACCCCTCTTTTCTTTCTTTCTTTCTTTGACGCAAATAAGCTTGCTACTTGTCATGCCTCTGACCCCCACTCTAGTCCTCTGCTTTCTAGCAATTAAAATCGATTGAATTTTTTTTGTTTTTTCCTCTTTTTACCTGTTTTCTTCTACTTTCATGTATTGTCATTTAAGTAGAAGATGGTAAGAGGTTCATATTTTCTGTCTACTGTATTTGACTGTGTCCTACGTATAATATACTATAACGAAAATATATTCATGACTTATAGAAATTAACATTCTTAGCTGTAATCAGATAATCTTTTTTTGTTTTGTTTTGTTTTTGAGACAGGGTCTCGCTTTGTAGTTCAGGCTGGCCCTGAGCTCACTGTGTAGCCCAGGCAAGCTTCGAACTCAGCAATCCTCCTGTCTCTGCCTCCCGAGTGTTGGGATTACAGGCATGAGTTACCACGCCCGGCATTGTGGTATGTGGTGTTGATTGTTGGTGGGCGTGAGTTTCCACGCCCAGCATTATATGTGGTTACCGGGGATCGAACTCAGGACCTTGCACTTGCGAGGCAGGCGCCAGAACCACTGAGCTAACCCTCCGGCCCCAATCAGATAATCTTTGATGTAATCCTTTTCATATGCACAAACTTACTAAAATAGCTGTATAAAATTTAATAAAGGGTATATCCCATTAGATTCTTTTTTGGGGTAGACATCTTACTAGACTTTTAATTTTTGAAACTGATCATCAGTGAATTTGCTTGTGGGGTGTATCATTTTGATCAGGACATGTGAGTAAGCAGTAGGGCAGTCACAAAAACAAGATGTTAAAGAAATTTTAAAGAACATGCCAGGTGAGATTTCTGGTAGTGTCATGGTTCCACCTGAATAGAATGTAGTTTTTTTGGGGGGGGGGCTTTTGAGACAGGGTCTCGCTTTGCAGTCCAGGCTGGCCCTGAGCTCGCTATGTAGCCCAGGCAAGCCTGGAACTCAGCAATCCTGCCTCTGCCTCCTGAGTGCTGGGATTACAGGCGTGAGCCACCACACCCAACACTGTGGTATGTGGTACTGATTGCTGATGGGTGTGAGTCACTATGCCCAGCATTGTTGTATGTCGTTACTGGGGACTGAACTCAGGACCTTGCACTTGCAAGGCAGGCACTGGCACTACTGAGCTAAATCTCCGGCCCGAATAGGATGTAGTTTTATGGAAATTTTATGGAATATAAAAAAGCATTTGTACTGTATTTTATCAAAAAGGAATGTAATACCAACCTTTAGCCTGCCCTGTTTTCAGCCTCAGCTGTACTCTTGGCATAATAGAACAGAAGAAGCTAAGTAAGAGAGAAAAATCAAAGGAAGACTTAATGTCAAAGCAGTTAAAAGTTTATAAAGACAGTTTGCTAGGGAGTGTGGAATTTAAAAGAACCATCTTGTTAGACTCACCACACTACAATTAACACATCTGTCTGAAAGTTAGTATTTGAGAACTAATGATACTCCAGAGTTTAGTCTCTTTCTAGTAGGAAAACAGCAGTTAAAAAAAGTACACACACACAAACACACACACATTTATTACATTCCCAAAGATCACATATCATTACATACTACTTTTGCAGAAATCAAAGATAAATTGCTTTTTAAGGAATACTGCAGGAAAGGCTTGAGATTTTGCTTATTTGGGGGTTATTAGAACTAGATAGGATGACTCTCTGTTTTTTTTTTCTCCCTTTCTGACTTTGGAGTATTGTTTTGCCCCGTGTCTGTTGGCTGTGATACCAAAATTTCTCCATAGTGATGTTGAACAAGGTAACCCTTGTGCCTTCAACAAAAAGTATCATGTATGCAAAAAGAAATATAAAAATACTTTTTGTTATCCCATCTTGTTTAGGGAAGAGTTACAGTAAATGAATTTCATGATTGAAGTCCTCAAGTTTTTGTAGTATACTTAGGGGCTGTCATTTCAATCACTTATATATTTTTTCTCTAGTTCCTTACTTTCAAGTAACTAAAAAGATGGGAAATATATGTGAAGAGGTAATGGTAGAGATAGAGGTTGAGATTTTAGCTGTAGTAGCAAAAAGAAGGATTTACATTTGTTAAGACCTTAAAGAAGTAATGGAACTGTGTATTGAATGTTTGGAAGAGAGCATTCTAGGAAGAGAAAAGACAAAAATATAAAAGCCACTCTGTAGATTACAGCGGCATAGAGACTTGCAAAAGAGAACTAGTCAAGAAGAGCTTTGAACACAGGAGTAATATGATTTGATTTTCCTTTTAACAATCATTTTGTTATCCATGCTGATTTTATAAATAATTATAGGTACAACAAACAAACAATATTGGGATTTTTTAGTTTTATTAGAAATGGGGTTCTGTTATCTGAAGTCCCATGTTAAAATTGGAATTAAGAAGGGTATTAGGGCTGGGGATTTAGCTCAAGTGGTACCACACCTACCTTGGAAGTACAAGGACCTGAATTCAATCCCTGGTACTGCAAAAAATAAATAAATAAATAGATAGATAGATAGGTAGGTAGATAGATAGATAGATAGATAGATAGATAGATAGATAGAAAGAAGGATATTACCCACTATAGCTTAGATGTGGTTATCTCCTCCAAGACTCATGTGCTCCTAAGTGTGACCTTGTGGAGGTGATTAGATCACAGGGCATGATGAGTTTATAGCTTGATGTGGTATTGGGAGGTGAAGCGTGGTTAGAGGAGCTGGTTTGCAGTGGGGTATCTCCTGCATCTCAGCTTTTGGCTTCCATCCCTGAGCATTTTTCCTCTGTTAGGCTCTCCTGCCCTGCAAGCCTGCCGACCTGCTGTCCTGCCTTAGAGTCAGCCAACTACAGGCTGAAACCTGTATAAACTGTGAGCCAAAGTAAAACTTTATTCCATAGAGTTGTGGGAATCAAATATTGCATCTCAGTGACAAAATAAGTAAGATGCTATCTTAATTCTAATATACATAAAACTTTAAATGTCTTGTGTATTTTCCCTTTGTGTATGTTTTCAAGTTATACATGTAAATAATCCCCATGATGGATTTAATTAGGTGTTGTACAGAAAGTTGTACTGTTTCAAAGCTAAATTACAATAATTTTAAACTGTAGTATTTTAAAAGTCTTGATTTTTATTTTCCATTCAAAAAGTTACTAGTTTTATATATGTGTATGTATTTATACATACATGTATTCACAGTATTTTTATATATATAAGTATTTATGGATATACAAGCCTTTGTTTTTGCTATGTGTTCAAAATGCTTTAATTCTGTAATATAAAATGTGTGTTACCACAGTTCATCTTCCACCCAGTTCAGTAAATTAAGGGTTATTGTTCCTACTTTTGTAGATAAGAAACTGAGACTTAAGAGTATAACTTGCTTAGAATGTTATAAAAGAGAGAGACCATATTCTGGACCTGCAGGGGCTGAAAATGAACAGAAGAGAATAGTAGGATATATAGTAGAGGAGTTCTCTGTGTGTGGCTGTGTTCCACCTATTTTAGGAAGGGCTCAATAGGATATTGGCAATTGGTTTGAAAAAAAGAAAAACGACAGTATATACCCCCGTTAGAAACACAGACATTTAAAAAAACAAACCTTTGGCAAGTTTTGGAGAAGATAATTAATTCTGTGGATGATGTGGTTTTCAAAGGATGTGTTGCTCACTTGTTTTGCAAAAGTACCTCAAGCCCTTCAGTGAGAGTGGCAACTATCTTTAAGGAGAAAGAGAGTAGATGCTAGGGCTCTTGTTTTCTTCCCTTCTTCACTTGAGCATCAATCCTTTCTTCTTTTCAGTTTATTATTATAAATTATAATTCCTGTCCCGAATCATAGACTTAGAAAAACAGAAAACAATTTGTAATTGTAACACTAGAGCACAAACACTTCTTAGATTTTGGTTAAATTTCTTACCATCTTTTACTTTAAAAACTTTTAAACTTGGCATGGTGACACATCTCTATAAACCCAGCACTGTGGGATGAGAACTGCAAGTTGGAGTTAAGTTTAGCCACTAAGCAACACTCTTTCTCAAAAGTACAAAAAAAAAAAAAAGAAAGAAAAGAAACTTAAAAATTTTTTTCATATAATTTCATATAGGAACTTGCAAAAATAGAATACAAGATTCTCTATGTATCCTTCCTCTAGTTTCCTTCAATGGCTAGAACTATGGTAAAATTCAGACCCAGGAAATGACATTAGTACAATTTATAGATATTTATTCAGATTTTACCAGCTTTCTCTGTTCTTGTTATGTGTGCCTATCTATGCAGTTCTCTGCAATTTTATTATTTGCCTGGATTTTTATAATTACTATCAGAATCAAAATACAAAATTATTCTATCACCATAAAGATAATATTTGTGTTAACTCTTTTTGATCACAGCCATATCCCTTCTGTTTCTCCAGGCTACTCTCCCATCCCTGAACCTTGGAAACCACTAGTCTGTGGTTTCCACTTCTGTAATTTTATGATTTGAGAATGTTGTACAAATAGAAGCATTACCTAGAAAGGCTTTTTGTTTTTGCCAGTAGTATACTAAGGAGTAAACCCCAGCCAGTTTAGTTTTGAGGTTGTTTTTGCTGAGTTTGCCAGATTGGCCTCAGATTTGTGATCCTCTTGCCTCAGCCTCTCAGATCTGGGCTTTCAAGTGTACACTACTGTGACTGGTTAGGAAATAGGCATTTGAGATGGACTCTTTTCATCAATTTCCTCAGGTTACACCAAATTGTCTTTTTGTGTTTTTTTAGTTTTTTTTTGAGACAGAGTATTGTTTTGTAGTTCAGGCCAATCCTGAACTCCCTATGTAGCAGGTTAGCTTCAAATTTGAGGCTCTCCTTCTGCCTCTGCCTCCTAAATTCTGGGATTACAGGCATGAGCCAGCTGTAAGTTGTTGAGTATATCATAATTTTTTTTTTTTTTTTTGAGGCAGGGTCTCGCTTTGTAGTTTAGGCTGGCCCTGACCTCACTATGGAGCAATCCTCCTGTCTCTGCCTCCCGAGTGCTGGGATTACAGGCATGAGTAACCATGCTCAGCATTGTATGTGGTTTACCGGGATCAAACTCAGGGCCTTGTGCTTGTGAGGCAGGCACTGGAACCAATGAGCTAAATCTCTGGCCCCCAATCATAATTTGTTTTTATTCTTTTTTTTTTTTTTTTTTTTTTTTGAGACAGGGTCTCGCTTTGTAGTTCAGGCTGGCCCTCAGCTCACTATGGAGCCCAGGCAAGCTGCTGCGAACTCAGCAATCCTCTTGTCTCTCCCTCCCGAGTGCTGGGATGACAGGCATGAGCCACCACGCCCGGCATTATGGTATGCGGTGTTGATTGTTGGTGGGCATGAGTCTCCACGCCCAGCATTATATGTGGTTACCGGGGATCAGGGATCGAACTCAGGACCTTGCGCTTGCGAGGTAGGCGCCGGAACCACTGAGCTAACCCTCCGGCCCAATTTGTTTTTATTCTTAAGTAGCACTCCTTATGTATATTACCACTTAGCCATTCATAGTCAAAGGCATCTGAGTAGTTTCCCATTTCTGGCTGTGGTGAAAAAGCTGTTGCAAATATTTGTGTGGACATTAGCTTTCTGCATTTCATTTTCAGCATTCAGTACACGTATTTGTTCAGTATAATTCACTGTTTAGTCATAGAATATGGTACACAAAACAGGGTCTGTGTTTTCCTAGGTTTGCAATCCAGTGTGATAGATGTATAATCAATCATGTATGCAGCTTCAGGTACAAATTATTGCTACCGAGGCAGTAACAGTGTAACAATGGGTTACATTGTTCATATACTTTAGTAATCTTATTTTCTTCCTGCTTGTCTAAGTTTCTAAGCCTTGGAAATATTTTATAATCCCTATATAACATTCTGTTGTGAAATGAACGTTTGGCATTTTGAGGCTGCTTTTTTGTATCCATAAAAGGTCCACTTGACAGAGGACCACTTTAGGTATTTCAGCAGAAATTGCTTAATATAGAAAAAACATTAAAGAGATGGTAAAGACTGAAAGAATAAAAGAAAAATTGTTAATGCAGAAACAACAACTGGAAGAATAAACTTCTTAGGCCACAGGAATAAAGGCGGGGAAATTGGAATTAGCTGAATTTAGAAGTCTCTAAAGGAATCCCACAAAATTGGAACTCATTCACTACAGGAAACATGCTGCTTACTGGTATTAGCACCAGAACCTCCTAGAATAAGGATTAAATTTATTAGCTGAAAGGACTATTAGTATTTCCAAAAGTCAGAGAAAGGATCCCCAAGGAGCTGAGGCTCAGATGAAAGGGTCTCTAGGTATTGTTTATCAGTTGCTATTATCATAAAAGCTTAGAGAAAGATATCTAGAAGAAGGATTACATTTAGGGTAACTAGTACTAATATCTCAGTAATCTGGAGGGGGGATTATTGTGAAGCTACACTTCATATCTAGAAGTGGCCTTTGAACAGCTGGCACCTCTGTTTGGCTCCTAGGTTTGAAGCTAGTGGAGAGAGTTCTAAAAGAGACTGAAAAGTGGAATTGACAACTACTCTCAAGGTTGAGGAGTTTTGTGATGCAGATGCTGATTAAAACATTGTACAGAGTAGCTTTAGCTTAGTGGAAGGGTGGGAAGGTGGGTGTGGGTTGTGCAGTGTTAGTGGGACCTTGATAGAAAACTATAAACTTTCTTTTTAGTAAAGACTTGTCTTGCATCTTGCTATCATTAAAGATAGTTCTGAAAATTTCAATAATTTACATACAAAAACCCACAAATCACTTACATACTAACCCACAAAAAAAGAATATATAGTCTTCATTTCCCCTGGACTTTCACTTGCTCAATTATGTAGCATCGTGTACCTGACACAGTGCTTTGATCTTATCATATCCTTTGTACTGACCTGAAGGAGACCTAAGAGTCCTTTCTCCTTTTGTGTTTGAATCACAGCCTTCATGTGGTCTTTCTTGCTTTGTATACTTTTTCCTAATGTGAAAAGTGTTTTAATGCTTCTTGGTTGTATTGGGTAGCATGGGGATAAGATTTTAACTGGTTATTCTTGAATTATTTTTACAATAAGCTGATTTTATAATGTTAAAAAAAGCACAGTATACAAACAGAAAAGCACAAGTTCCTTATCTTCCTGGCTACTGTTCTACACTTAGTGCCCCATTTTGGCAGAATTTAGCAAAGAAGAAAGTTTGTAGCTTCTTGGTTTCACCAGCATTAAACAGTATAGAACGGGAGAATTAAAAAATTATAGGTTAGTAAGTGGCAAGCTCACCATTAAATTGCTTTTACTTTTGAGGAATTTCTTAGTATGGGTAGAAAATCTCCCACATACACTCTATAAAGGTCTAAAACTTAAATTTCCACTTTTATTTACCATCTCTACATGGTCATTTCCCCTTAGTTAGCATATAAGTGGATGAATTAGCCAGTTAGACTGCTATTATGCTATTCCTTCCCGTTTGTACTTTCCTGTTTCCCTCTTTAGACTGTCTTTGATTCTGGAACAGAACCATACAAAGAGACAGGAAGTTTTTTTCTAATAACGCTGGCACAGAAGCATCTGCTTTCTAGTAGCAGCAGTGCCAATAGTAGCTTGCAAGGCTCAGAATGAGAAGCAGCCCAGCCCCTGCACCTGTGGTGCAATCTCAAAAAGTTTTGTTGACTAATCTCCCTTTGCTCCTTTCCACTTTATAATTTCAGATTTCCATTTGTTTTTAGCAATATGCATTGCCTGATACTCTCTAAATAAATTTCTTAAATAAACAGAAGTTTTTTTTAATAATTTAGACACTGGTTCATATTGTTTGACTATGATAGGATTCATTTAACTTCTTATGAGGCATAGAAATTTTAACATGTATTTTTGAAGAAGTGATGTTATAATTAAGTAATTATAGTCATTTGGCACTCATATTTGAAACTTGGTTAGAACTAGGGTTAGATCTCCAATAGACGAGCGAGCCATCTTCCTAACACCTAAATCTGAGTACAGCCAGTGATCTTGAAAAATGCAGTGAGAATCCCAAAAAAGGGAAAGCCAGAGAAGGAAAATCCCAATTCTTTGTTTGAAAATCTCGCCAAATCTTTACCTGACTTAGCTGTTGCCTGTAAAACAGATGACAGACTTGGCATTTTGAGTGTAAGCAAACCAAGCAGTATTTTTCAGAGCAGTATTACTCTCTGACTTCAAAAGCCTAATGTCCAGGATCAAACCAAAATTACTCAATATAAAAATTGAGAATATAGGGAGCCGGAGGGTTAGCTCAGTGGTTCCGGCCCCTGCCTCGCAAGCGTAAGGACCTGAGTTCGATTCCCCGGTAACCACATATAATGCTGGGTGTGGAGACACGCCCACCAACAATCAATACCGCATACCACAATGCCAGACGTGGTGGCTCACGCCTGTAATCCCAACACTTGGGAGGCAAAGACAGGAGGATTGCTGAGTTCACGGCGGCTTGCCTGGGCACCATAGTGAGCTCAGGGCCAGCCTGAACTACAACGCGAGACCCTGTCTTAAAAAGCAAAAAAAAAAAAAAAAAATTGAGAATATAAGAATAAGCCAGGAAATTGCTATTGTCCCAAGGGAAAAAACCCTGAGCTATAATGTACTAAACTCAAGTTGAATTACATGTTAGAATTATCTGGCCAGGATTTTAAAGCAACTACTATAATTATGTCCTGTCCCGTAAGATAAAAAAAAAGTGTACTTATAATAAGAAACTAGGCAGTTTGGCAGATAATTCACTTGATAATCTTTCCATTTTTATATCACTAGAAAAGTCCTTTGTGAAGCTTTCTATTCTAATCTACATCAGGCACTATCTGCTTAACTTTGCTGGTGGTGTTTTTTCTTATCTTCCTGAGAAATCTCTGCTTTTCTCCTCTGTTGCATTCTTTGTTTACTAGATATAAGTTCTCTCTTTTGCCTGTTGGTTATTCTGTTGTTTTGGTGAAGTGTTACACAGTTCTGAAAAGTAAATATTCCTTCACAGTTTAAAACATACTATCAAGTACTTGGGTATGAAACACTCTTATCTTTACTACATAACCCCCCTTTTCTTGTTTCACTTAATTTTGCCATAGAAGAATCAATCTCTTAGAGACTATAGAAGGAGCAAATATGGGCCCTAGCCTCTTGGAGGCAAGAAAGAAAAAGGAGTCTTTAATATGAACCAGTTTTCTACTTTTCTGCTCCCTTAAAAGAATTTCTACACTGTATTATGGAGCAATATCTGATTGAAATATATCCAGGGGTTGGAGAATAGAACCTTCAGTGTTACTGCACCAGTCTTTGGGATGGGCATGTAGGGTGCCAGGGCCTAGTTGCATCTTTTAATGGCTCTTCATTTTCCTATTTTCAGCTCTACCTGTTTCTTTACCTTTAGGGGTATCAGATATTTTTAGTTCTTTTGCTTCACCAACAATGCATTTAAATTGCCTTAATTATTTTGTCTTATTTTCTCATGTTGATGTTTAATTTTTAGCTTTCTCAGGAATAAGTTAGTACATTTCATGACTTCTGTATTTTTATTGCATATGTGTTCCTCTTTTGTTCTTTCTATATGGTTATTTTAGTAGATAGTGTTTATAAGTGCCAGATACTCATTTCACTTTTTCAGGTTTTTTTTTTTTTGTCATTAACGGTGAATGGTGAATGCTAACATGACACATATGAGATTTGCCTTTTTGTACATGACTTTTTGTGAGGCATGCAATCTTGGTGATAGTGATACTTTGCTCTTAGGGGAGTGAAATCTTAGATATCAGTCATTTGTGACTCCAAAAAATTTACCAGACAAAATCTTACTCCCCAGTATTTAATTTCTTGGGGTAGGAGGTAACATAATGTAAAAGGTTTGGAATAATGTAAAAAATGTGAAAAAGTCTCTAGGTTTCTTTATTTTTAAAATTTACTACCATTGTAGAATGTCTTTTGATCTTTCTGTCTACTTTTCCTGGATATGCTGTCTGTTAAATTTGTTTTCTCGGGGCCGGAGGGTTAGCTTAGTGGTTCTGGCGCCTGCCTCGCAAGCGCAAGGTCCTGAGTTCAATCCCCGGTGACTACATACAATGCTGGGTGTGGAGACTCATGCCCACCAGCAATCAGTACCACATACCACAATGCCGGACGTGGTGGCTCACGCCTGTAATCCCAGCACTCGGGAGGCAGAGACAGGAGGATTGCTGAGTTCAAGGCTTTCCTAGGCTACATAGTGAGCTCAGGGCCAGCCCGAACTACAAAGTGAGACCCTGTCTCAAAAAAAAAAAAAATTTGTTATGTTCTCATCTTTGAAAACATCAATTAGAGTACCTTGCCTTTTGCCTTTGTAGTCTACTTTTTTGTCTGCTTGTTGTGTGTCATTTAATGGGACACATTCTAGAAAAACATCACTTTGTTGTGTGACCATCCCAGGATAAACTTACAGAGACCTAGATGGTGTAAGTCACCTATTCAGTGTGGCATATTAGATGCATTCAAGAGACTGAAACACAAGATGTGAGGCTGCTGCTGGTGTATAATGTTTGGAGGAGTGAACCTTTTCTTTTTACAGTAGTAAGTAGATGAAGTTATCTAAAATAACATAAAAAGTATACTACATAAGCCAGTAACGTCATTTATCATTATCAAGAATCATGTACTAGGGCTGGAGGGTTAGCTCAGTGGTTCCGGCACCTGCCTCACAAGCGCAAGGTCCTGAGTTCGATCCCCGGTAACCACATATAATGTTGGGCGTGGAGACACGCCCACCAACAATCAACACCGCATACCACAATGCTGGACGTGGTGGCTCACGCTTGTAATCCCAGAACTCAGGAGGCAGGGACAGGAGGATTGCTGAGTTCGCGGCGGCTTGCCTGGGCACCATAGTGAGCTGAGGGCCAGCCTGAACTACAAAGCGAGACCCTGTCTCAAAAAGCAAAAAAAAAAAAAAAAAAAAAGAATCATGTACTATATGTAATATACATTGGTATACCCACAGGCACTGTAAGTCTATGCCAAGCATCACCCCAAACATGTAATATATTGCACTAGACAAATACAAAATCACTAGGCTATAGGAATTTTTCAGCTCAATTACAATTGATCTTCATTATAATCTTTCTTTCCTTTTGGAGGATGGGTACCAGGGGTTGAACTCAAGACCTGAGCTTAATTCCCAGCCTGCTCAATTGTAATCTTACAAGATTATTGTATTATATGAGATGTGATCAAATGGTATGTGTTTAAATTTTCTTAATTATTACAGTAAAAGACAAATTGTGATTAATACTCCTCAAAATACCCTCACTTTGAACACACCTCCCATCATTGTTGCTACTTGCTGAAGTAGTTCAGGAAGTTCTTTCACAAGCATCTTTCACAAGCCATGTTGTAGCTGCCTCAGTGTCCTGCATTGATTCAAAACATTTACCTAATGATCATTTTGACTTTAGGGAAGTTGCAAAAGTTGCATAATGCCAGATCTGATGGATGAGGACACACTGTAATGTTTGTATTTGACAGAAACAGCTGTAACAGAAGCGATGTGTAATACAAAGTGTTGTCAGGATCCATTGGTCTGTATCTCAGACTATTTTCTATGCACATTATTTCTTAAATACTATAAGACTTCATAATATTTAGAGCTCACTGTAGTGTTTTTGGATATAAACTAAGCTCACATAATTCCATAAATGTTGAAACATTAGTCAGTGTCCCCTTGATGCTTTCTTCAAATGAAGAGAAGTGGATGATTTCTATTCAAAACTCAACCTGGATTCTGAAGCAGCATGATTATGCAACTCCAATGAGCTACACTGTTTGTGATCCAGTATTTATGGCACACCCTAGCTCATGCCCACTGACTACACCAAACAAGTTGAAACTTGTTATACTGAGGCATTCTCTTTAGATGGTACTCAGTAACAGTGTCACTGTATTTATTAATCACAGTATATATGCAGTTTTTTAAATTTAAATTTTGATTTCTGTTAGTACACTTGCAGTTCATAATGATTACATTATCATGGAGAGTTGATACATCTTAATTCACTTACTTAAGCACATAATATTATTGTTTCATTTTGTGTTTTTTTCAAATCCTTTTACCATATTCATCAGGTTTAGCTTGGTTTGCTTTTATTATGTTTCTGGCGTGTCTTTTAACTGCTCTTTTTTTGTTGGCTTGCCTTTGATTTTCCAGTTGTCTTAGCTTTTAAAAAGGTTTTTAGTCCCCCCCCCCACTTTTAAGGTTTTGCCTCATAACTACCACCTATTCAAGTTTTTCATCTAATTTTGACCTTTATTTCTATTAAGTACCTGTCAATGCCACGAGTAGAATATTACAACCAGTCAAACATGTACCTCACTTAGAAAGTTTATAGAAGGACCAAAAAGTTTGGTAATCAAGGTAAATAATATTTTAATATAATTTTTTTTTTTTTTGAGACAAGGTCTCGCTTTGTAGTTCAGGCTGGCCCTGAGCTCACTATGGTGCCCAGGCAAGCCGCCACAAACTCAGCAATCCTCCTGTCTCTGCCTCCCGAGTACTGGGATTACAGGCATGAGCCACCATGTCCGACATTGTAGTATGTGGCGTTGATTGTTGGTGGGCGTGTCTCCATGCCCAGCATTATATGTGGTCACTGGGGATCGAACTCAGGACCTTGCGCTTGCGAGGCAGGCGCCGGAACCACTGAGCTAACCCTCCGGCCCTTAATATAATTTTAAAAAGCAAAATTCATAATGAACAGAATGCCCGAAGTTTAAAGTCAAACAATATTACATGTTTCACATATAATGAAATAATACAAATGTTATCCTCTTCAGTTTAATCTCCCAGATACTTTTCTTACCAAATCTCATTTCTTTTGCCCTATAGACTCAGTTTACTTTTATATTTTCACTTTGTTGGGATTTGAGGCTTTTTTGTTTACCAGTTTTATATATATCTTAGTAATTGATGTTTTCTCAGACTGTAGATGGTAGCAATGACTCTTTTTGTGTGTGGAAAACTGTTTTTTGGAGAAACTAGTACATTTTGAATTAAGGTATGTGTTATATCTGTTTATCAAAACTTTAATGAGGATTTTAGATGCAGGACAACATTTTCAGGAATTGCATAGAAATAAGAGTGATTGTGGAGTAAAAGTTTAAAAACATGTGAGCTACTTAGAACAGTAGATTCATCAGCTGATTACTTGCTTCCTCATATGGTACTTAAGTTTTATTTTCTTCAAGAAAGTTTGCTCAATAATCACTTATTCTTTCCTCACTGTGCTGTCCAGCACATAGTGATTCAGGAAATGTTTATCTTTTTGCTAGTGAGAACCATGGTTTGTTGGCTTAGTCTCAAAAGAAATGGTTTTATAGAGTAACCATCATTGTAGACTTGTATTGTTTTTGCTAAATAAGTTGGCAGGAGATAAGATCTTGATATTATTAAAGGAGAAGAGAATAAACAAATTCTGAAAGTATGATTATGGAGTTTCTGGTCAGCAAGTAAGTTTATTGTTAACACCAGCACAGAAGATTCTCTCCTTTCTAAAGCTAAGATTGTTCAAAGAAGAAGAAATTAACTGTACCTTGTCTGGTAGAAAAAGGGGTAAATGTCATGTGATCCTGTCATAATTTGAATTTATTTACCAGGGGAAAACTAGACTATAAAACACTCATCTTACATATTCTTGAGTATAAAAAGTGAATCAAAAAGTGACATATTCACATATGCTTCTACTTTGATACAGTCTCATCTGACTTATTTTTATATGGATTTTGAAAGGTTCATTTTAATTTTGCTTTTCATTGGAAGTTTTCCTGGCTGTTACTATCAGAGACATACATGTAAAAGTGTAGAAGTTAATTTTAAATGTTTTGGAGCAATGTTAACAGCAGTGCATTTTGTTGTTAAATTTTATTACCTTTAATGAAAAAATCATAAAGGAAATAAATTTACTTTTGAATAATAAAAGGAAAAGACAGTAGATTTTTTTTTCTTAAAATTTATTTGACCAGGGCCGGAGGGTTAGCTCAGTGGTTCTGGTGCCTGCCTCGCAAGCGCAAGGTCCTGAGTTCGACCCCCTGAAACCACATACAATGCTGGGTGTGGAGACTCACACCCACCAGCAATCAATACTGCATACCACATACCACAGTGCTGGGCGTGGTGGCTCACGCCTGTAATCCTAGCACTCGGGAGGCAGAGGCAGGAGGATTGCTGAGTTCGAGCCTTGCCTGGGCTACACAGTTAGCTCAGGGCCAGCCTGAACTACAAAGCGAGACCTTGTCTCAATAAAAAAAAAATTTATTTGACCATATAAAAACTTACTGCTTTTGGGCCATGGATTTAGCTCAGTTGTTCTGGTGTCTGCCTGGCAAGTGCATGGTCCTGAGTTCACTCTCCAATACCACATACCACACTCCCGGGCATGGTGACTCATGCCTGTAGTCGCAGCACTCGGGAAGCAGAGGCAGGACTGCTGAGTTTGAGGTTTGCCTGGGCTACATAGAGAGTTCAAGGCCAGCCTGAACTACAGTGCGAGATCCTGTCTCAAAAGAAACAACAACAACAACAACAACAACAAAAAACCTTATGCTTTTCATGATATTCCCTCTAATTAAGCTAATTTAAAACATTTGCTGAAAAATATTAGCTCTCTGCCTTTGAAATGTGTGTGTATGCATTTTTGTTGTAGGTGTTTTGTGGTACTGGGGATCAAACTCGAGCCCTTGTGCATTCAAGGTTGGCACGGTACCACTTGAGCTAAATCCCCAGCCCTTGTGTCTTTGAAATAGATGTTCATAATCTGTGTCAACTCGCTTGTAGGGATAGTGAAGAAACTGGGATTTGTTAACCATGACATATGCCTTGGTATCTGAGACGTTTTCAAAGAAGTTGAGTAAAAAAATTAAAGAATAATAAGAGTCTCCCAGCATCACAGATTGAATGTAATCATGTTTTTGCTCTCGGTACACTACTTCTCTAAATATAATTAGCTTTGCTTTTTATTTTCTATCTTTTCTCTACAGCCTCATGATTTTGATGAATGTCGATTTGACATTAGTGTAAATGATAGTGTTTGGTATCTTCGTGCTCAGGATCCAGATCATAGACAACAATGGATAGATGCCATTGAACAACACAAGGTAAGATCTCTTTTTACCTATTCATGGAAGACTAATAGTCCTAATAATAACCACTTTAAACAAATTTTGACATGTAATTTAGTTACTGAAAAATCGAACATGATTTGGTTGCTAAAGACTAAAGCAGTGCAGATGTAAATTTTTGAACTAAAATTATTTCTAACATTTAGGTTGCAATATTTATTAGGATGAATATTTTTTATTAAGACATACCTTGATAGTCATAGTTAGAATTTGTTTTCATGAGCATTCTTTTTAAAGGTTTAAGAAAGTAGATATTGGAAAAAAACAAGGTTTGAAAGATTCATTGTTAATGTTTATAGTTATCCATAATCAGCTTGAGAATTTTTATTGCACGATTTTCAAATCATTCAATCTTTGTGAATATGAAGCTATGTAGCATAACTTACATAGTGTAAGCTGTGTACGTAATCTTTCTTGATGCACATATTTAAGCCATATTTTTATGATTTGAATTTCTGTTCATAATGGAAAGTAGACTAATTACACAGATTATACCAGTAAATGTGCCTTATTAACAAAGTCACTGATATGATAAAACAAAAAGTTGGCAAAGTTGTAAAATCACCAAGCCATTACTGATTGTGACTTCAGAGAACTTTGTGCCTGTTTTCATACTTGTCTATACTTGTTGTGAAGTTTCACATACTTGTAGAAGCACCAGCTTTGATTATTTTAAACAACCACAAAGCATATACACACCACAAAACAAGAACAACCAGTCTGATCTGGGATACCATAAGCACTTTGTTTTTGGTGTTGGGTATAGAACCCAAGGCTTTATGCATGCTAAATAAGTGTTCTACCACTGAGTCATACCTCCAGGACATACTTCTTTAGACAGCAATCATTTTTCTTGGCTTATTGGTTTTGAGTGTTCTCCATCCTAAAGAAAACTGACCAATGAATTTTTGCTTTGTTTTAGTTTTAGTTCTTTGTTGGCTTAAAATATTTTCTAAGTCTTAGTTATCTTAGTATTAATACTTCAGAAAAGTCTAAAACTAGGAGGTTGGAAAGCCATTTTTATATTATTTGGGAGAAAGATGAGCCAATATTTTAGAATTTCAGTGTTTTAGAGCCAGGCCAACCTGTAATTAAATACTTCAGCCTCTGCCATTTATGACCGTGGGCATGGCAATTTACCTCCTAGTGTATTTGCTCAATTGTCAATGGTGGTATTTCTGCTTAAAGTAAAAAATAAGCAAGATAACATATATTATGTCATTTAAAAATATGGTTAATGATTAAAAAGTTTAAGAAAGTGACACATTTTCATTAAAATGCTTTAAAATACTCCCCCTTATTTTCAACATATTTATCTTATCATTCTAGCCACTTTCTGAAGCAGTTTGGAAATGTTTTTCATGTGTTTAGTTAATACTGTTTTGGCTGCTTTGATATCCTCAGTTAATTAAAAACTTTTACCTGTTATTGTCATTTTCTTTGGAGAAGAGCCTGAAGTTGGGTGGTGCCAGATCCAGTAAATAAAGTGAATGAGGACCCATGGTGATGTTTTTATGCACATTGCCTTTTCATTGGATGGCACTTGATGGCAGTGTTCATGATATATTTGATCATACATTGTAAAGACACTCATAAAAGGAAAACTCAAACTAATTCAGAGAGCAACAGGAAAAATGGAACAAGCATATGTGAAGTGTGGGGGATTAATGGCAAGGCATCTTTCACTATAATGATTTTTAAATTTAAACCTTCATCATGTATTTTGAGGACCCCTTGTATGTAAAGTTACTTACCAAAATGACTGATACATATCCCCATTGGTGTCAGTGAGAAAATCAAAGGCTTGAGAGTCAAAACTAAATTCATGAAATTATACTATATTATTTCGGGATGGAGAGTTATTCGTTCAATGAGAGTAGTTATATATAAATATAAGGGGGGAAGACCATTTTCATGTGTCTAAACAGGGCCAGCTGTCTCATGCAATGTTAATAAGTAGAGCTAATTTTTATATATATTTTTTTGTTTTGTTTTGTTTTTTTGAGACAGGGTCTCGCTTTGTAGTTCAGGCTGGCTCTGAGCTCACTATGTAGCCCAGGCAAGCCTTGAACTCAGCAATCCTCCTGTCTCTGCCTCCCGAGTGCTGGGATTACA
>PVIC010038620.1:0-17517 GCA_004025085.1 Thryonomys swinderianus
ATCCCCGGTAACCACATACAGTGCTGGGCGTGGAGACTCATGCCCACCAGCCATCAATACCACATACCACAGTGCCGGGTGTAGTGGCTCATGCCTGTAATCCCAGCACTCAGGAGGCAGAGGCAGGACATTGATGAGTTCAAGGCTTGCCTGGGCTACACAGTGAGCTCAGAGCCAGCCTGAACTACAAAGCGAGACCCTGTCTTGAAAAAAAAAAAATCAAAAAGAATGTCCTTTAATAGTAAAAAAAGAATGTCTCGGGGGGCCGGAAATTTAGCTCAGTGGTTCCAGCACCTGCTTCGCAAACGCAAAGTCCTGAGTTCGATCCCTAGTCACCACATACAATGCTGGGCATGGTGACTCACGTCCACCAGCCATCAGTACCACATACCACAGTGCCGGGTGTAGTGGCTCATGCCTGTAATCCCAGCACTCGGGGAGGCAGAGACAGAAGGACTGCTGAGTTTGAGGCTTGCCTGGGCTACATAGTGAGCTCAGAGCCATCCTGAACTACAAAGCGAGACCCTGTCTCAAAAGAAAAAAAATAAGGGCCAGAGGGTTAGCTCAGTGGTTCCGGCGCCTGCCTCGTAAGCGCAAGGTCCTGAGTTCGATCCCTGGTAACCACATACAACGCTGGGCGTGGAGACTCATGCCCACCAGCAATCAATACCACATACCACAGTGCCGGGCGTGGTGGCTCACACCTGTAATCCCAGCACTCGGGAGGCAGAGGCAGGAGGACTGCTGAGTTTGAGGCTTGCCTGGGCTACATAGTGAGCTCAGAGCCAGCCTGAACTACAAAGTGAGATCCTGTCTCAAAACGGAAAAAAAATAAAAATAAAATAAAATATAAAAGACTGTCTCATGTGATATTCTTTATTCATCTATTAATAAACTGTTTATCTAATATAGTCATGGAAAGAGCAGGTAGTCTGTTCCTGTAACTATCTCAAAAAAGTTCTAGTCTGGGCCGAGGATTTAGCTCAGTGGTTCTGGTGTCTGCCTGCTGGGCAAGCGCAAGGTCTCAAGTTCTATCCCTGGTACCACATACAACAGTGCTAGGCATGGTGGTTCATGCCTATAATCCCATCACTCAGGAGGTAGAGGCAGGAGGATTGCTGAGTTTGAGGCTAGCCTATAAAACTAAAAAAACAAAACAAAACAAAAAAAAGTTCCAGTCTTCATGTGGTCCTTCTAACTAGGTAAGGCCTGATGCACATCTTGTATGTGCTAGATAGATACACAGTGAAGACCTTTTATCAGCAGAGTTCAGAAGCCAGTGCATGAGCTCACTATTGATAAATAAAGAGTAATAATTAGAAATATTTCACTAATGTTAAGTTTACAGAAGTACAGAACTAGGAGAGATAGCTCAGTGGAGAAGCACTTGCCTGACATGCATGAGGCCCTGGGTCCCATCTCCAGGACAATGAAAATAAAGTAATAGAGTGAAAAAGAATACTATCAATATAGAAAAGACAGTCCCTACTCTTAGCCAATACACAGAGGTAAAGGGCTATGACTATGACTATGTACCCAACCTCAAGTTCATGACTCACGGATATAGTTATATGAACACACACAGAGATGGAACAAGGGGAAGAGGGGAAAGTGAGAATGAGTGTGGGGCAGAGAGAGCAGTGGACAGAGTGGGTAGCATAGGCAAAGCTGCACCATTCAATCCCAGTCTCTAGCCACAAGGAGTCATGTGTACCTAAACTTAACCTGACTTCATGTGTGCTGTTAGTACAAGTCACATATTGGATTTTGATTTTTTAATATGAAAAAATGTAAAAATATCTACTGATCTTTTTTTGTAACTTCTCTGTAAATGTGAAATTATTTCCATATAAAAATTCCTAAAGCTGGGTGTGGACGCTCACACCTGTAATCCCAGCACTCAGGAGGCAGAGACAGGAGGATTGCTGAGTTCGAGGCTTGCCTGGGCTACATAGTGAGCTCAGGGCCAGCCTGAACTACAAAGCAAGACCCTGTCTCAAAAAAAAAAAAAAAAAAAAAAGTTCCTAAGGCCAGGGATTTAGCTCAAGTGGGACTGTGTGTCTACCTTGGAAGCACAAGGGCCCAAGTTTGATCCGCAATACCGCCAAAATAGTATCTAAAAAGTCTTTTATGTCACTGTGTCACTGATAAACTGAGATTAAAGACAGAATTTTGAGGATAGACTTATAAATACTGAAGTTTAAAACAGGGAGGAAAAGCTGGGTATGGTGGCACATTTGTAATATCAACACTCAGGAGGCTGAAACAGGAGGATTACCTCAACTTCAAGACCAGCCTGGGCTACATGTAAGTTTAAAAATTGTCTGAACTACATAGGAAAACTATGTCAAAAACAAAAAGAACCAAACTAAACTAAAGCAGGAGAGCAGAACAAAGAGATAATCTAGGTTTGGGGATTTAGCTTAGTAATTCTGGAGTCTGCCTGGCAAGTGCAAGATCCCAAAATTTTTTTTTTTTTTTTTTGAAACAGGGTCTTGCTTTGTAGTTCAGGCTGACCCTGAGCTCACTATGTAGCCTAGGCAAACCTGGAACTCAGCAATCCTCCTGCCTCTGCCTCCTGAGTGCTGGGATTACAGGCGTGAGCCACCACACCCAGCATTGTATGTGGTTACCGGGGATTGAACTCAGGACCTTGCGCTTGCAAGGCAGGAGCTGGAACCACTGAGCTAAATCTCGGGCCCAAGATCCCCAATTTGTTCCCCAGTACCCCATACCACAATGCTGGGTGTAGTGACTCACACCCACCAGCAATCAGTACTACACACCACAATGCTGGGCATAGTGACTTGCACCTGTAATCCCAGCACTCAGGAGGCAGAGGCAGGAGGATTGCTGTGAGTCTGAGGCTAGCCTGGACTACATAGTTAGTTTAGGGTGAGCCTGAACTACAAAGTGAGACCCTGCCTCAAAAAAAAAAAAAAAGAGAGAGATAATCTATGTATGACAAAATTAGGGATGTCTCTCTATGAGGGGGGAGTGTCTGGAATGATCCAACCAGTATCTTTACTCCAGATTAGCAATGACTTTAGGATGGGAGAGCAGAAGGATGGAGGCCAAACCAGTTGCCAACTCACCCCTCTGGAAAGAAGGCATTGATGATCCGGTCCCCCAGTGGGTTGATGGCCAGCTCTGGAATCCTCTGGAAATCTTCCCGGCTGCCAAGACAATCACCTTTGGTTAGAGACTATTGACCCTTAATATGAATTCCTTTAGTGTGAAACAGGGAAGGTACAATCTAGCAAAACTATCATTTCCTAGAATTTACTTCTGTGACAGTTATATCAAATAACTGCAAAGAATATGACTTCAACAGCTGCCCAGCACTTTTACATCAACACAGGGTTGATCATGACACATTCCAGTGAGTTCAGCACACGGATTATGTCAATAAGCCAACTGACATGCAAACACTAAACTGTTCTATAGTAAAAGATTCTTCAAACATTACCATTTTGTACTCAGTTATTAAATTTGGAAAGTGAAAAGCTAATAAAAGGTATTAAATACCACAGAATTTGAATACAGGGTAAAATCTTCACGGAGCCTCCATAGCTTTGTGAAGCAGATTACCAAACCTGGGACAGTGGTGCACTCTGGGAGGCTGAAGCAGGAGCATGGAAAGCTTGAGCACAGCCTGAAGAACCCAGCAACTTGCCCAGACTATCTCAAAACAAAAAGTAAAAAGCTTTTAAACTGGGCATGGTGGTGCAGACCTGTACTACCACCCCTAGGAAGGGAGGTGAAGGCCAGCCTGAGCTATATAGCAAAACCCTGTCTCAAAAAACAAAGTATCTTTTGATCTCCTGTACCAAAAACCCAAAACCAAACCAAACCAAAACACAAAAGCAAAAAACAAACAAAAAAAGGGTTTGGAACATAGCTCAGTGCAAAGGCCCTGGTGGAGGTGGGGTTTTCAATTCAAGCACCTATGCAAGACAAGGGGTTCTTAGGTGATATTTGATCTAAGGTATAGATGTTATAACAAAATGATTCCTTTATTTCCTGGATTTTTCCATTCCCTTCTACAGACTTCAGCTAACACACTTAACCCTGACTGGAGACATGAACAGGTACCCTTCTGTAACAGGGTGGTTGTGTTCACATACTGTTACCTCCTTTCTTTGCCAGAGCCAAGGGAATTGAGTCAGTGAGATGAGTAATTTATCTTTGTCACAACTACTCTGTGGCAGAAATGTGAGCCAAGCGTTTAAGTCAGGACATGTATTCTCTTATAAAAATCATGTCTGGGCTGGGGATTTAGCTTAGTGGTTCCAGCATCTGCCTTGCAACCCCAATGTCTAGAGTTCATTCCCAGGTACCACACACCACAATGCCAGGTGTGGTGACTCAGCTGTAATCCCAGGACTCGGAAGGCAGAGGCAGGAGGATTGCTGAGTTCGAGGCTTGCCTGGGCTACAAAGTAAGCTCAGGGCCAGCCTCAACTATAAAGCGAGAACCTATCTCAAAAAGAAAAAAAAATCGTCTTTCCTATTTTAAGGTCGGTGAAACAAAATCACACTATCAAAGGTGTTGAAGAAATACAATTCTCTAGTATTTTCAAGGCCCTGGATTCAACCCCCAGCACCCTAAGAAAAAAACACTCCTCAAGAGTTTTTTATCTCATCTGCACATTGGGGATTGAACCCAGGGCTGTGAGCATGCTAAGCAAGCATTCTGCCTGAGTTACAACACCAGGCCTATATGTAATTTTTGAAAAAATTCTTTGGTTCATACCTTGTGCCAAGAATATAAACCTGTCTAAAAACATATCTTGGAATATAGCTCAATGGTAGAGCACTTACCGTATGTGTATGAAACCCTAGTTTCACTCCGTAGCCAAAAGGAAAAGAGCAAGTATACCACATGTGCATTAATTTGTTTTGCCTTGGTAGAGGGCTGGGGATTGACTTGCAAGTTCTCTACTACTGAGCTACATTTCAAGGCTTCTATGTAGACAGGTCTCACTAAGCTGTGTGGGTTGGCCATGGACCTACAAAGCTCTGACTAAGTCTTCGGAGTAGCTGGCATTACAGGTGTGCACTGCCCCTACTACTCTGCACTATAGTCTTCAAAAATACTGTCACACCAGATGCTGTACTACATACCTTTAATCACATAATTGTAGTAAATGAGAGGGGCTAGGGATATAGCTTGGTGGCAGAGTGCTTGCCTGGCACATGTGAATCCCTGGGTTTATCCCTGGCACCACACAGAAACAAAAAGAAAGGCAGAAGACTATTTCAGATCAAAGATAACTACCAACAGTTACATGTATGATCTCAGACTAAGAAAAAATTGCCAGGAAGGACATTGTTGGGTGATAGGTGAAAATGTAACATGAATCATATTGAATATGAAATATTATACTGTCACGTTGCATCCGAATTTTTGATTTGGATCTGAGAATGTCCTTGTTACAGGGACTTTGCAGCACATGCCAAAATGTTAACAACTGGTCAGTTTGTTTATCAGGTATATCAAAGTTCTTTGTACAATTCCTGGATGAATGAATGGCAAAGTTCTGTAGATTTGCATTTTATTTCCAGATAAAAAGAAAAAAACCCACCATAAACTTAAATAAATATGATTTCTCCCTCTGAGAAGTTTACTAACAAGATTAAAAAATACCAAATGCTAATGAAGACAGAAAATCACAAAATGTTCTGTTTCATCTAGAGGTCTGCACATTCTGTTCCTCTTGTAGTTTAACATTTACATGGTGCTTAATTAATTTAACCAGCTCTTCCCCACTTCTAGTGACAGGTAGAAACTGACCTCCTGACTGAGCGAGCACAAAGCTTTGGAACAGTGACTTTAGATTTTAATCTTTTTTGATCAAAGGTAGTGAATATTACTGAGGTTCTGATCATTTATTTGAATAAAATACTCAGCTTTTATCATATAATTTTTCCTATAATATAAAATCCAAATTATCACCAAAATGTACCTCCTCTTGTTTGACAGAAGTTAAGAAATACCACTTTTTTGGGGCCAGAGATTTAGCTCAGTGGTTCTGGCGCCTGCCTCGCAAGCGCAAGGTCCTGAGTTCGATCCTGGTGACCACATACAATGCTGGGCATGGTAACTCACGCCCACCAGCCATCAATACCACATACCACAATGCCGGGCCTGGTGGCTCACACCTGTCATCCCAGCACTCAGGAGGTAGAGACAGGAGGATTGTTGAGTTCGAGGTTTGCCTGGGCTACATAGTGAGCTCAGGGCCAGCCTGAACTACAAAGTGAGACCCTGTCTCAAAAAAAACAAGCAAAAAAAGAAAAACCACTCTTTTAAATAATGCTTAAGGCTAAGGGAGAATTAAGAGCAGGGAAGGGAGGAAGCCAGTAAAAACTGACATGTGTGGAGCCAGGAATTTAGCTCAGTGGTTACAGAGTCTGCCAGCAACCACAAGGTCCTGAGTTTGATCCTTGGTAACCACACATCACAAGGCCGGGTGTGGTGGTTCATGACTGTAATCCCAGTACTTGGGAGGCAGAGGCAGGAGGATTCCTGTGAGTTCGAGGCTGCTTGGGCCACATAGTGAGCTCAGGACAACTCTGAACTACAAAGCGAGATCCTATCTCAAGAAAACAAGCAAACAGAAAAACAACTGACATGTATTACATACGTGTATCCAATCATCACAATGAATATAATCATTATATACTACAAATATGTAGTAATAAAAAATTTTTTAAAATGCTAACTTGAGCTGATTTGAATTGCATGGCCATGTACTACAATTTGTTTGTTTATCTTAATTTTGTTTTGAGACAGAGTCTCACTTTGTATTGTAGGTGGGCCTTGAACTCTCTATGGAGCCCATGCTGGCCTTCAACTCATATCCATCCTGCTTCAGCCTCCGGAGTGCTGGGATTAACAGGCACGAGCCACCAAGCCCAGCTACCTACTGAAGTTTAATGTCACACAAGCTTAAGTAATTTTAGCTAAGGAAAGGCACAGTTTAAGACTAGTTTGTATCAAGTGGTGAGTACACAAGATTACCTGAATCCCTTAAGTTTCAATAGTGGGGCCCAATTACGGACCTAAACCTTGCCCTTCCATTTCTATGTAAGTCTAGTCTTAGCATTTAGGTTGTAGATACAATGCAGTTCCAGTCACCAAGGGGAATATTATTGAAAATTTCCAAATTTAAATCCAAGAGTACCAGAAGACAGTTTATCAACTGTTAAGCATACAATTGTTGTTAGCTTCTTTTTTTTTTTTTTTTTTTTTGCTTTTTGGAGACAGGGTCTTGCTTTGTAGTTCAGGCTGGGCCTGAGCTCACTATGGTGCCCAGATAAGCCACGGCGAACTCAGCAATCCTCCTGTCTCTGCCTCCCGAGTGCTGGGATTACAGGCGTGAGCCACCACGCCCAGCATTATATGTGGTAACCGGGGATCGAACTCAGGTCCTTACGCTTGCGAGGCAGGCGTCGGAACCACTGAGCTAACCCTCCGGCCCTGTTGTTAGCTTCTTAAAGTTGCCCACCAATATAACCCCAACAGAAAAAAAAGTGTCCTAATGTAAAATTCATTTGAATTATAGATTTTTGTGTATTAATTACTATACACAGTGACATCACATTCTCACTGCTGAAAGTTTGTTTAGACAGGGTCTCACTGTGCAGCTGATGCTGGTTTCAAATTTAAAGAGTCGCCTGGGATGGCCTTGGATTTATGGTGATCCTTCTGCCTCAGCATCCCAAGTAATGGGATGACAGGCGTGCACCTCCACATCTGTAAACTACCACTTGTTCTGCAAGTTTTGCTTTTTTTTTGAGCAAAAAAATATTACTGATAGCGGACAATCTGAGATTAAACCCATATGAATTCTTTGCAGGCAGGAAATTCCAAGTGAAGAATGGTTTTACCAACATTCAAGTGAACAGGGTGCTCTGAAAAAAAGATTCTAAGAATGCCAGTAGGCAGAGGTGGCCCTCTCCCCTGAGTCCTGGGGAGAGGTCAGGGGCTCATACATGCCAGCAACATGATATAGCACTGAGCTATAAAACCAGGCTCCTTTCCCCTAGTTCTCAAGTGTGACCTCAGGGTCTTCACACTACATGACATCCTCAGCCCTTTTCTGCTTTTTATTTTGAGCCAGGATCTTGCTAAGTGTCTACATTGCCTAGGTTGGGCTCAAACTTTCAGTCCTCCTCCACCAGTTTTCCAGAGCACTGGGCATTACAGCTATGCACCATCATGCTTGATACCAGGCTTTTAAAAAATTTTTATTTTGGTAAGTTGTTCAGGCTGGCCTCCAGCTTGCCATCTCCTATCCTCAGCCTCCTGAGTAGCTGGAACCAATCCCGGTGTGCGCCATGCTGACAGCTGGCTGCCATCCTACCCTCCTCCACCCCTCTCCCTACTGTTCTCTGCAGCAGGGTTGCCTCACTCTGCAGATCTCAGTGAGACACAGTCATCTGTCAGGGGAGGAACGCAGCACTTAGAGTAATTAATTAAAGCACCTCTTAAAGACTGGGCCCTAGGGGCCCAGGGTCAAGGGCTGTGAATAGTGAACAGAGCCTGGTGCCTGTGTAGGCTGTTTCTGGGAGACAGCCTTTTCTAGTGGAAATTCATGCCTTTGACATTATGCTGTCCCTATTCCAGGTTCAATGGTTATGGGAGAACCTTTGGAAAGTGAAAGGGCACTCAGACCAAGATTCTCCTAGACAAGTCGTATCTGTCAAATGGTACAGACCGGACAGCTTGTGACTGAACCTACACAGAGCCAAATTCAAATTCTCTCCATCAGAAGAGATGGCTTGAGGGAGGATTTCCCCAATTTAATGTGGATGAGCTGAAGAGTCTGAGAAGAGGTTTATGTCAGAGCCGTGGGGTCAAATGCATACATCTAGCCACATTTCCTGGGCAAGCAGCAAGCCCTGTACTCATGAAGGCTGCTTAGCACTTCCACTTCCTCATGCACGCCCACCAACAAATCCTAATTCTTGTCCACCTAAAACTAAATGTTAACAGGCCAGCTGGGCACAATGGTACATACCCGTAATCCCAGCACTCTGGGAGGTTGAAGCAGTAGGATCACAAGTTTAGAGCCCAGCCCAGGCCACTTAGTGAATCCCTGTCTCAAAATAAAATAATAACAAAGGGCTGTAGCTCAGCACAAAGGCTCAGGGTTCAGTGCCCAGTTCAATGTAAAAAAAATTTTTTTTTTGAGACAGGGTCTCACTTTTGTAGTTCGGGCTGGCTCTGAGCTCACTATATAGCCTAGGCAAACTTCAAACTCTGCAATCCTCCTGTCTCTGCCTCCCGAGTGCTGGGATTATAGGCGTGAACCACCACACCCGGCACTGTGGTATGTGGTATTGATGTTTGGTGGGTGTGAGTCTCCACGCCCAGCATTGTATGTGGTTTCCAGGGATCAAACTCAGGACCTTTCGCTTGTGAGGCAGGTGCCGGAACCACTGAGCTAACCCTCTGGCCCTCAATGTAAAATTTTTAAAAAGTCACTTTCCAGACCCCATGAATGGACAACCAAAACCAATGACAATGGCATCTGAAGAAAGTAAGATTTGTAAGGGTATAATATGTATTTATATTCTGTGAAATACCAACCTAAAGAGGTTGTCTAAGTAACAGAAAGCCTATAGGGAAAAAGCAAATGAATTTCACAAACACCATTTATAGCATTCATCCTTGGAAAGTCCCAATTCCAACTCAGTATGTTTAAAGATACAGTGAACTCTTGTCACAAAAAAAGCCTTCTTAATCTTATTTACCACTTTTTTACAATTTTAGTCAATAAATTTTTCCTTCTCTTTTTGGCACAGCTGGGGTTCAAGCCCAGGACCTCAGAACCCTAGGAAGCATTCCATCACTGTGCTGTGATGTGCAGGGATCTTTCTTTCATTTTTAACATATACACTAATAGACCAAGAAACATATTATTCTCTCTTATTTCCCTTTGGTACTAGGGACTGAACTCGGGACCTTGCACTTGCGAGGCAGGTACCAGAACCACTGAGCTAAATCCCCTTGCCCTACATTACTTTTTTTTGCTTTTGAGACAGGGTCTCTGCTTTGTAGTTCAGGCTGGCCCGAGCTCACTATGGTGCCCAGGCAAGCTGCCGCGAACTCAGCAATCCTCCTGTCTCTGCCTCCCAAGTGCTGGGATTACAGGCATGAGCCACCACGTCCAGCATTGTGGTATGCAGTGTTGATTGTTGGTGGGCGTGTCCCCACGCCCAGCATTATATGTGGTTACTGGGGATCGAACTCAGGACCTTGCGCTTGCGAGGCAGGGGCCAGAACCACTGAGCTAACCCTCCGGCCCCACTCTTTTTTTTTTTTTTAAGAGCAAGTAAGGGATGTTAGGTAGAAAAAAAAATTTTTTTTTTGAGACAGGGTCTCACTGTGTAGTTCAGGCTGGCCCAAGCTCACTATGTAGCCCAGGCAAGCCTCAAACTCAGCAATCCTCCTACCTCTGCCTCCCAAGTCCTGGGATTACAGGCGTGAACCACCACAAACCCAGTATTGTGGTCTGTGGTACTGGGGATCATACTTGGGACTTTGCATTTGCAAGGCAGAGACTGGAATCACTGAACTAAATCCCCAGCCCTTTTTTTAAAAAATCATTATGTATTTATTTTTAAAAAGCAGTGGTAAAATACACTTGAAAGAGTAAAATGAAAAGTGAGGAAGCAACTGTCTTGGCAAACAAGCTTGGTCCAAATAAAAGAGGAAATAAAGACACCATGGAGGATGCAGGGCGGAATAGAACCTCTCAGAGCCAAATTTAAGCATTTCTTGAATTTTTTCAACAAGTTCCTTTCTAAGATAAGGTTTTTGCTTTTACTCTCTCAACTAAAGTAATTTATAGATTTACTACCTTAAGGAACTTTGGGTATGAAAGGTCTGGAATGAAGGAAGCGTAATTTAACCAAAGAATGCTGATATGGATAGCCTTGAGTTACTCTGTTGCAGTCTTCTTAAAAGTACAATTAAAATATATATATATATGTATATGTATATTAATTGTCTTTGTCTCCTACCTATCTTTATTTCTTCTGTCCTATGTCATTCTCCTACCCAGACTTTAATCCTTCATTCTTAAGGGATATGGAGGCTAAGAGTCTATCTTCTTTAACTTCTTCTGGCTCAGGGTGGAGACTGACCCTTCCTAGAGGGATTTAAAGGAGGAAAAGGAAGATGGTTTTGCTGCTGAACCATCATCCTTAGTAGACAGGGCTCCCTCTCCAGGAGCCAGGGCTGGTGTCCACACTGCCTCATTCTTTTCTCTGCACTGTGCTCAGTTTTTCCAAATTCTCTGCAGTTTAGTTTTCCTATTGGCTCTGCTTTGAGACAGGCTCTTGCTATAGTTTAGCCTGGTCCTAAACTATGTAGCTTAAGGTGGTCTTGAACTCATGCCAATCCTCCTGTCTCAGTCTCCTGAATGCTGGAATTGCAGGTGTGTCTCATTATGCCTGCCTCCTGCTGACCCTCTTGATTCTCAGAGATTTAGTTCTGTGTTATTTCACTAAGTCATCGTTTTCCAGGTGTCTTGATTCCAAGTCTAGGAGAGACTGTTTTTTTTTTTTTTTTTTTGCCTTTGTGAGACAGGGTCTCGCTTTGTAGTTCAGGCTGGCCCTGAACTCACTATGGTGCCCAGGCAAGCCACCGCAAACTCAGCAATCCTCCTGTCTCTACCTCCCGAGTGCTGGGATTACAGGCGTGAGCCACCACGTCCGGCATTGTGGTATGCGGTGTTGATTGTTGGTGGGCGTGTCTCCACGCCCAGCATTATATGTGGTTACCGGGGATCAAACTCAGGTCCTTGTGCTTGCAAGGCAGGCGCCGGAACCACTGAGCTAACCCTCCGGCCCTAGGAGAGACTGTTTTGCTGCCAGTCTTTCCTCCAGCATTTTAATCTTGGTTACTACTCTACAGAACATGCTTTCTAATGAATCTCTGAAACACTCTGATGAAGCTCTATTCTAACTCTGGCTTTCTGCACAGGCTGGAGGACTTCTTGAGCCCAAGAGTTCTGAGACCAGCATGGACAATATACAGAAATCTCATCCTTAAATAAACAAACAAATAAGGAGAAGTATACTTTTTTATTCCAATTATATTATTCAATTTCTTTTTTTCTATTTCAAATAGTTTTTGGTGGCTGGTAAGACTGTCCCCTAAGGGACTAGAGGGTTAGCTTAGTGGTTCCGGTGCCTGCCTCGCAAGCACAAGGACCTGAGTTCGATCCCCGGTAACCACATATAATGCTGGGCGTGGAGACACGCTGGACGTGGTGGCTCATGCCTGTAATCCCAGCACTCAGGAGGCAGGGACAGTAGGATTGCTGAGTTCACGGCGGCTTGCCTGGGCACCAGAGTGAGCTCAGGGCCAGCCTGAACTACAAAGCGAGACCCTGTCTCCAAAAAGCAAAAAAAAAAAAAAAAAGACTGCCCCCCAAGACCAGAGTCAGTTGGAGAGGAGAAGTATACTTTCTAATAATCCTGTATTCTCAAGAAAGTGGTGCATGTTTCAGACCATGAAGGACTAGATGGCAGTGGTATTCATTTGAGCAACTCACTGGGCTCCAGGGAGCTCAAACCCTGGAGCTGAGCCTGCATTGCTCTGTACCACAGAGTTCAGGGGTCATCAACCACGTCTCTGAGGCTGGAGAGGGTGGGAGTGGATATAGGTTGGGAGACAGTCTGAGCACAGGGCGGCCAGGAGCTGAGTGAGTTCTTACTGTCTGGAAGCTCAGGCAGTATAAAGTCTGAGAGAGATTGGGATATAGCACAGCGCTTCCTTAGTCTGACCCCCTAGCACCTAGGGGCAGGGAATGAGATACGTCACATGAACGAGCCTTGAAACATCATGTTAAGTGAAAAAAGCCACTGCAGAGAAAGTCTCTTGGGATCTCACTCCATTTATATGAAGTGTCCAGAGAGTTGGAAAGTGCACTAATGCTTGCCAGGGGCTTGGGAAAAGGGGGACAGGGAAGTGCTGTGTTGTGTGTGTCAAAGGACATCTGGAGCTAGATGGTGGTGATGGCTAGATGGTGGTGATGGGTGGTGAACGTGCCTCATGCCACTGAGTTGTTTCTATTTACTTTGCCACAATTGAAAGAAAAACCTGGTACTGTGCACTGGTAACCCCAACCCTAGCTACTCCAAGAGGCCAGCCTGGGCGACAGAGTGAGACCCATCTGAAAAACAAGACAAAACAGCCAGGCACAGTGATACACATACCTCTATTTCAGCACTTAGGAGGCTGAGGCAGGAGGATCACAAATTTGAGCCTACCCTGGGCAACTTAGTGAGACACTGTCTTAAAATAAATAAAAAAGGTTGGGAAATATATATAGCTCAGTGGTAATGCCCTTGTCTAGAATGCCTAAGGCTGGGAGTTTAATACCCAGTACTAAAATAATAACAGAACAGTCTGCCCTTGGGATAAAGGTAGCTATTCAAACACTGCCAGAGTTTCTATTATCTCTGAGGGAAATAAAGGAAAAAACTGCTTACCTGAGAGTCCCGTTTTCTCCTTTGTCAAGGCTGGTGAAACGGCTGTAGAGGCGAGTGATCTGACTATGAGAAACTAAAGAGCACAAAATTAGCCCTGGCCAGGGAAGGAGGTCTCCACTCACACCACACTCAAGCCATGATCCAGTGTTTCTGGCTGACGTGGGGAGATTCCGCTACTCTGTATTGCTACAAAGGTGAAATGCAGTGCAGAAGGGCAGGAGTGAGGAAATACATCAAGAGCAATCAAGAATGGCTTCCAGGAGCATCTAGGCTTAATCAAGAACATGTTAGGGCTGGATGTGTAACTCAGCTGGAGAGTGTGTGTTTGGCACGAGCAAGGCTCTGGGTTTGATCCAGCACCACCCTAAACTGTGTTAAATGTCAGATGGTTAATATGTAACAAAGCCAAATTTAGTTGAAAAAAGAAATTGTGAGATTTTTACATTTCAGTGCCCTGAGTCAGAGACTATGGAAAATGCATTCTTTATTAAAAACTCATAGCTCTGAAATCAGCTTGTGTTTCAGGCTTGATTACACAGTAGGTAACCTGAACTGAATTAAAGATTGGGGAACAGGGAACAGATTGTACTATGAAACCTAGTTCTGTCTGCAATGAACACTGGAGGCTCTATCCCTGCCCTTAGGGCTGACCTGAGGGATAAAAGGTCACTACAGCCAGGTATCTGCCTCTCTGCTGCTACTGCCTGAGCTCCAATGAATTCCCGAGAAAGGAACTAGGTCCCAAGAAGCAAATCAGGCGATTGATAAATAAGTGCTCACGCTATCATTAGGTAACATTTGTAAGAAAGCGTTTTACTTTTCCATCTTGATTATCTTGGTAAAGTTGGGCACAAACTGACACTTCAAATGAGTTAATACATAAAACTTTGAAAAACAGAAAAGCCTTTCTGGGAAAAAATTTAGTTTCCTGGGCTGGAGATTTAGCTCAGTGGTTCCGGCGCCTGCCTTGCAAGTGCAAGGTCCTGAGTTTGATCCCGGTAACCACATAGAATGCTGGGCGTGGTGACTCACACCCACCAGCAATTAATACCACGTACTACAGTGCCAGGCATGGTAGCTCGCGCTTGTAATCCCAGCACTCGGGAGGCAGAGACAGGGGGATTGCTGAGTTCACGGCGGCTTGCCTGGGCTACATAGTGAGCGCAGGGCCAGCCTGAACTACAAAGCGAGACCCTGTCTCAAAAAAAAAATTTAGTTTCCTGGCACTCTGGGAAGAGGGGGAAAAAGCCCCTTCCCCAAGACTGGAGAACTGAGTGTGGTGGTGGATGCCTGTAATCCCAGCACTTGGGAGGCTGAAGCAGGAGGACTGCAGCAACTTTGAGACCAGCTTGGGCTACGCAGTGAGTTCAAGGCCAGCCTGAATTACACAGTGAGACCCTGACTCCCAAAAACCCAAAAATCCCCTAGAGAATGGTCATAGGAAAGGCCAGGGATGTAGCTCAGGGGCGCTCTGTCTGCCAGGCAAGCACAAGGTCCTGAGTTGGATCCCTGTAACTGGGGGGGGGGGGGGATTGCTCATAGGAGAGATGATCACAATCAAGAAGGGTGTTGAGAGATTTGGACTTTGTCCTGGGCTGCACTTCCAGGGTAGCATCAGTACTTCCAGTAGCTGTGCTCCTCCCTGAGCTCACACAACAAAACTGGACTCCAGGTGTGAGAACAATGGAGGCGAGCAGGCAAGGGCTGCAGGAGCAGGAAGCCAGTGGCTCAGGGCTGTCGAGAGGACACAGGAGGGCCTGGGACGGCCGCAGCCTCAGGCCTCACCCTGGAAGAGGTGCTGTTTGCGACTAAAGTTCAGGGGAGCAGAGCACAGAGCGCAGAGAGGAGCAGAAGCAGTGGGACTCTCCAGGTGCGGAGAAAGTGGAGCCCATGGCTGCCCAGCTGGGCACATGGAACAGTTCTCAGTAAAGGGCACACACTTTGGCAAAGGGCAGGACACTGAATCTGATTCCACTAGTGACACCACTGTTTACTGACAAGGGTGGGTGAGAGGCTGTGGGCAGAGGATGAAGGGAAAATGCCACTGGCACTGCGGGTCAGTCCCTGTCACATCCTTCAGAGGAATGGTTTCAGTGCTGTGCTAGTTAAGTCACTCTCTACCCTCCTCTGCACTGCAGCAGGTACAACCCTGTTCTTCAGGAACCTGACCAGTTTACCCTGGCTTGGCCTCAGGCCTCCCAGGCTACTATTGTACTAAAGTTCCCTTTAGTTTAGCAAAAATAACCCAGTTAAAGAATTACTAAATTTCCCAAAAGATTTTTTTTTTTGGAGACAGGGTCTCAACTTTGTAGGTCAGGCTGGCTGGATTACAAGCATGAGCCACCATGCCCAGCTGGACTACTTTTTAATAACTGCATGATATGCAATGCACTGGATCAGATTTTAGTGCTTAGAGTATTATATACAGTGGTACATTGGTTTACCAACTTAATTCTTCCCACAGTTCTGTATTTCAGGTTACTTTCCCTTAAGAAGAAAGCAATTAAATTGTTCTTTTTATATTCATTTTTTTTTTTTTTTTTTTGCTTTTTGGAGACAGGGTCTCGCTTTGTAGTTCAGGCTGGCCCTTAGCTCACTATGGTGCCCAGGCAAGCCGCCGCGAACTCAGCAATCCTCCTGTCTCTGCCTCCTGAGTGCTGGGATTACAGGCGTGAACCACCACACCTGGCATTGTAGTATGCGGTGTTGGCTGTTGGTGGGCGTGTTTCCACGCCCAGCATTATATGTGGTTACCGGGGATCGAACTCAGGTCCTTGCGCTTGCGAGGCAGGCGCCGGAACCACTGAGTTAACCCTCCGGCCCTTTACATTCATCTTAATCCATGCATATGATAGAAATCCAAATGAATGAAAGAATACACAATGAGAAGTTGCCCTAGTACCCCAATTCTCCATCTCCTAGGTCAGTGATGGAGAACCCAAGGTACAGGTGCTGAATGGGGCTGTCTGTATCACTGAAAGCTCTGAAAGCTTCACCAACACTGTCCTAGGCCATAGGCAAACACTAGTGTTACCAGTTTCTTGAGTTCCTCTAGAAATTCCCAAGCGTGTGCATGCGTGCACGAGCCGCAATTTAGTTTTTAAATTGATAGGAATATTAATTTTTTTTTTGAGACAGGGTCTCGCTTTGTAGTTCAGGATGGCTCTGAGCTCACTATGTAGTCCAGGCAGGCCTCGAACTCAGCAATCCTCCTGTCTCTGCCTCCCAAGTGCTGGGATTACAGGCGTGAGCCACCATGCCTGGCACTGTGGTATGTGGTATTGATGGCTGGTGGGCATGAGTCACCATGCCCAGCATTGTATGTGGTTACCAGGGATCCAACTCAGGACCTTGCGCTTGCAAGGCAGGTGCCGGAACCACTGAGCTAACCCTCCGGCCCTTGATAGGAATATTATAATCGAGTCCTAGTCCAACTCTATCAAATAAATACCTATTAAACATCTTTCTAATCTAGATCATCATCTAAAAGAATGGATCATGGAAATCTCTGACAGTATGACTTTATATTTTTGGTGCCAGGGATCAAACTCAGGACCTCTTGCTTGCCAGGCAGGTGCAGTGCCACTAAGCTAAATCCCCAGCCCCAGCATGACTTTTAAAAATTATCTTAGTTGGGCCGGAGGGCAATCCCCTGAGTTCAATCCCCGGTAACCACATATAATGCTGGGCATGGGGACACGCCCACCAACAATCAACACCGCATACCACAATGCCAGACTTGGTGGCTCATGCCTGTAATCCCAGCACTCGGGAGGCAGAGACAAGAGGATTGCTGAGTTCGTGGCGGCTTGCCTGGGCACCATAGTGAGCTCAGGGCCAGCCTGAACTACAAAGCAAGACCCTGTCTCAAAAAGCAAAACAAGGGGCCGGAGGGTTAGCTCAGTGGTTCCGGTGCCTGCCTCGCAAGTGTAAGGACCTGAGTTCGATCCCCAGTTACCACATATAATGCTGGGCATGGTGGCTCACGCCTGTAATCCCAGCA
>PVIC010038621.1:0-17517 GCA_004025085.1 Thryonomys swinderianus
GCAATCCTCCTGTCTCTGCCTCCCGAGTGTTGGGATGACAGGCGTGAGCCACCACGTCCGGCATTGTGGTATGCGGTGTTGATTGTTGGTGGGCGTGTCTCCACGCCCAGCATTATATGTGGTTACCAGGGATCGAACTCAGGTCCTTGCGCTTGCGAGGCAGGCGCCGGAACCACTGAGCTAACCCTCCGGCCCCTGTGATAGCTAAATCTTGAAAACAACCCAAATGCCCATCAACTGGAGACTGAATAAAGAAGATGTGGTTTTTCCATAAAATTGAGTATTACTCTGCAATAAAGAATGAAAAGTTTGAGTCCTTTATACTCAAATGGACACACCTTGAGGACACACTAATAAGTGAAACAAATAGGTCACAGATGTATAAATACCGTATCTTTTCTCTGGTATGAGAACCTGTAGATATAAATGAGTTCTAGAATGTATGATAGATTTTGTGAAATAGGAAATATTCAAAGAGAAAGAGGTAGGGGAAAGTAATGAGGGGAAAGAATAAATATGACAAAAAAAAAGAAAAGGCCTATGTATATAGGGGGTGAGGGGCTGTAGGATGGGTAGGGATAAGGGTAAAAAGAGAATTAACTTGTGTCCCATACTGGTACAAATTTCCCAATGTTGAATGTGATCGTGACCTGTATATAAAATGTATCAATAAGCAATTCAATTTTTTAAAAAAGGCCAAGCACACGCACTTCAGGAAAAGGGAGGATCTAGCAAAGCAACTCCCACCCACTTCTTCACACTTGGTCCTGTCAACTACCCCATTTTCTCTTGGACATGTAGTACATATAGTATAGAAGGTACCCAGGCAGTCACATCTATAGCCTTGCACCTTGGAACCTCTGAAAAGCATCAGGAAAGGAGCACAGAGTGGACACATTCATAATAACACTGGATGGGCCGGGCATGGTGGCATTCATCTGTAATCCCAGCACTCAGGAGGCAGAGGCAGGAGGATTGCTGTGAGTTCAAGGCCAGCCTCAGCTACATAGTAAGTTCAAGGCCAGTCTGAACTACACAGTGAGACCATGTCTAGAAAAACAGAAACAAAACAAAAGGCAGTGGACTCAAGAGGCAGGGGAACATGAGTGCCACTTAAAATGAGTTTCCAGAGGGCTATAGGTTGAGGGGTACAGGTCAGCTGTGGGGGAGTGGGAGTCTCATACTCTGTTGGTATGAGTACTTAGGAAGAGTAACATATTCACAAGCTGTGAGTCAGCACTGTCCTGCCTGGTCTGTGCCCTGGCTGCCCTAACCTGACAATCTTCCTAGTGTCCACAGACATGGGAAGAGGAGAGCCAGCCACTGTGCACATCCACATGGCAAAGCAATAATGCTGAATGGGGAAGTTGGGTCACTGTCTGGGGAGTGCAGGAGTTTTTCTGGGGGATAAAATGCTGTCTTGATACACATTCATCAGAGCTAATGCAGCCTAATGATCTTCATATTTTAGCGCTTTCTTATAGGCGAATTATACCTCCACACGAGAATATTTTAAAACCATACTAGAAGCCAGACTTGATGATACACACTTATCATCTCAGCACTCTGGGAGGCTGAGGCAGAAGGATCACAAGTTCAAGCCCAGCTTGGGTAACTTAGTGACTTAGAACCTATCTTTAAAAAATATTTTAAAAGGGCCAGTGATTTCACCTAGTGTGAAGGTCCTGGGTTCAAGCCCAGCAGTGCAAATCAATATTGAACAGTGTGAACATGACCCTTAACCCAGTACCAAAGGCATCTAATTGAAGGCCATAACATCTGAGCATTTTCCTGTATAAACTGATCTTCAGAAAAACAAACACTTTCTATACTTAAGGAATTGAAAAAAAATAGTTAAGCAGAGACAGTGTAGCAGCACATACCTGCCATTTCAGCACTTGGGAGGCTGAGAAGAAGGACTGCTGGTTGGCTACATAGTGAGCACAAGGCCAGCCTGGACTGCAGAGTGAGACCTTGTCTCAGGACCACAAAACTCCAAAGAAACTGAGCCAGTGAAGGCATGGCAGTGTGAGCACGCAGTACCGGAGGGAGCTCCCCAGCCAAGTGGGGGAGCGCACAGCCTCCCCTCTGCCCTGTACCTGCCATCCCTGCCTGCAGCCCAGTCCTTGGCTGGGGTGGGGGGAAGAGGTGATTTGGGACCACCCAGAACCAGAGGCCCTGGGGCATAGCAGGTGTTTCTATGCAGCTGTTACAGATGTGTGTGACCCCAGAAACCACCCTCCAGCAAGGAGGCCACACAGCTGTCCACCCACAGCTATGCTGCAAGTGAGATACCCATGAAATCATCACAACGGTGGGAGCCAAGCAGGGAAGGCAAGGTGTGTTAGACAGGCAGCAGGGCTGGTGGCGCTGGGTGACGGAAAGCAAGTATGGCGTGTTTCATGAGGGCTGTCTTTTGGGAGATGATGAAAGTTTTAAAACTGTTGAAACGTTTTAATCTATTAAATGCATCTGAATCACACACTTGAAACGGTGAATATAATGCATGTGAATTATGTTTCATTTTTCCAAAAGTTATGAAAAAAGAAAACTGTATTTCAAATCCTGCATTCAGCTGGACACCATGGTGCACACTTGCTATCCCAGGAGTCTGGGAGGCTGAGACAGGAGGTTTGCAAGTTCAAGACCAGCCTGATCAACTTAGTGACTTAGCAGGACCCTGTGTCAATCAATTAGTCAACATACAGAGCTGGGGCACGGCTTAGTGCAAAGCCTTGGGCTCCAACCCCTGACAGAGACAGAAACGCAGAGAAAAGAGCCTGCCCGCTGAGGTGTCCTGCCCAGGACCCATGTGTGTGGCTGCCATCCTTCTTACCTTGGTAACTCAGAGTCCACTTTCAGGGGCCCAGGAGCTTCCCTTAAGGATGACCCTGCAGTGAATATGCTTCACAGAATTCGACAGCCAGAGAGCCAGCATGGCTCAGCGTGCCAGGGGTGAACATGGGTGAGAAAAGCCAGCCTTTGGCTTTTTGCTTATTTTTTGTTTTTGAGACAGGGTCTCACTGTGTAGTACAGGCCAGCCTGGAAATCAATATGTAGCCCAGGTTGCCCTGGAGCTCACAGGGAGCTCCTCCCTCAGACTCCCGTGTGCTGGGACTACAGGCGTGGATCACTGGGTCTGGCTCAAAGCAGCCTCACTGACTTCAGGCTCCCAAATGGAAAAAGCAGAGAAGCTGACAACAGGCATGAGAGCGGAAGGCCACAGGCAGGGTGAGCAGGTGTCCCCTGGCAGCGTGCACCTGTAAGGGGCACCGGGGAAGCCTGCCCTCTGGCCCTGCCTGGATCCCTTGTTGCCAAGCCAGACGCTTTGCAGTACTCAGTCCCACAGCTCAGGGCAGCTCCTCCAGCTCCCATCCTGTCTCCTTTCACCGATCTGTCCCTCTTGCCCCCCACTGGGTGTGCCCAGAACGTGACCTTTCACAGCCGCCCCATTCTCTGGGAGTGACCTTACCTGTTCCTGTGACGTCAACCCCTACAGCTCCCCCAAATCCCCCACGCTCAAAATGGCACTGGAGCTCTGGTCGGTCCCAGAGTGAGATGTGCTCAGATGCGCTGTGTCCACCTGCTCCCTCTGGGGCTTCCCCTGCTCTGACCTGCACCATAGTTCAAGCCGCCACGGCCTCGGCTGTTCCACATTAGTATGCAGATATGTCCACAGGGGCTTCTCAAGACACGTACTACTGAAGCTGGGCATGGTGGCACACGCCGGCAATCCCAGCTACTCAGAAGGCTGAGGCAAGAGGATGCCGAGTTTGACCCCAGGTTGGGCAAGGTGGCAAGTCTCTGTCTCAAGGTAAACTCTAAAAAAGCCTGGGGATGTGGCTCTGTGGTGCAACACTGGCCTCGTGTATGAGAAGCACCAGGACCACCCACACAATAATCACTAAGTAGCTGCTGGGCCAAGGCCACATAAGAGGAAATAGCCAATAGAATGAAGAGGCAACCTACAGAATGGGAAGATGTCAGCAGGTACTCCTCTAAGGACGAACAGCAGAATCTACAGAAAACTCAAAAAACTAGACCACTCTAAAATATACAGACCCAATCAACAGATAGGTATCTGTCTTGGGAACTGCAGACCACTTACTTACTCAGACCTACTTACTTACCCAGACTTAAGGATGTCTGCCCTGGGCATTCTTGTGAACCTATTCCCTAATTATGGAACGAAATTCCACCTCAAATGGAGATACTGAGCAGGGGACAGGTACATTTTTGCAAGAGGAAAAACATTGTGTGGAATGAGAAAACAGTTCTGAAGTACACTGTCCAACAAACCCACTGGATATGGGCTTTGGACTCCATTAGTCAGCACACTTGGCCGAGCTCTTTTAAGATGTTAAAGTCGAATGACGTGTGAGTATACATGTTCACCTCTGGGTTATCAGGGTCAGGCAAAAGTGAAATAGGAGAGCACACAGGGTCTTCAACAGCCTTACCCGCTCTATCAGCCTTTTGTAGGGCACAGTGGTAGGGAGTGGCCCCAAGAGTGCTTTGGGATGGGAGCGATGAGACCTTCATGCACCTGAGGAGGCGGTGGGGCTGGGCAGGATGAAGCCAGAGCAAACTCTGGTGGACATCCACAGTAGTCTTGATGTGCAGATCGGTCATCCAACCTGGGTATAGGGGTGAAAGACTAATCGAACCATCTAGTAGCTGGTTTCCTCCAGTTTCCCTCAGGATACCTGGTGCTCTCGCAGGAAGCAACCCACCGCCTGCAGTTTTATCCAGTAAAGCAATTAGAGGTCTTGGGGCCAAAACAATCTCAACGTATTTTCAAACTTTAAATGGGTAAGAAACCTGGCTTGCTGGTGTGGAGCCAGGCAGGTGGGATGCTGAGGCCTCTCCAGTTTGCTGAGGGCCCACCACTGACTGTCTTGCCTGATGCACTGGGGAGGTAGAGCAGGAGCACATGTATTAGGACCCAAAAGATGGGGAACTATGACTGGGCAGAGCAGACATCCTTAAATCTCAGTGAGTCGAGAGTCTGAGTAAGTTGTCTGCAGTTTCCAACACATCTGAAAGGAACAGATTCTTCCCAGAAGTACAAATAGCCAGTAAATACTTGAAAAAATGTTCAGCACTGCTGGTCACAGATGAAAACAACACCGAGATGCCATATAACTCCAGAAAGAATGGCTATTACCACAAAATCAACCAACAACAAATGCTGGCAGGGATGTGAAGAAAACACTATTGATGGGAATATACACTAATACATGCACATAGAGATCAGAATGGAGTACCAGGGAGGTAGCTCAGAGGCACTGCACCTGCCTAGCAAGCACAAGGTCCTGTTTGATTCCTGGTATTTAGAAAAAAATTAAAAATAAAAAAAGAAGTCAGTATTAAGACACATCAAGCAACTAAAAATAGGAATTCCATTCCACTTAGATATTCCCTTTTTAGGTGTCTTCCCAAGAGTTATAGGCATCATATCAGTGATCCACACTCACCCATGTTTACAGTAGCAGAATTCAAAGCAGCTATAAGCAGCCTATATGTCCATCAAAAGATGGAAAAAGAAAACATGGTACTAATATGCAATAGAGTATCATTCTGCCATAAAGAAAGAAAAATTTAGAGCATTTGTAGGGAAACAGGTACCCCTTGAGATCAGAGTGTTAAGTGAAATAATCAGACACATATACTTAATAGGACATGGTTTCTCTTATATGAGAAACTCTTAAGTATAAATAAATGAAAGAGCAAAGTAAAAGACAGATCATAGGAAACAGGGAGAGAGATCTTCTGCAAAAGGGAAAGGGACCAAGAGAGGAAGGGAGGGGAAGAGGAGATAAAAAAGGGACTAAGAAATATTATGTATGTGTACCAACTCCTCATAAGAAATGTGATCATTCTGTACTGGAAACATGTACCAAAAGAAAAACAACTCATTTAAAAGAATAATGAACAATCCACAGAGCTGTACAAAGCAGTGCACCTGCATGTTACCCGGCATGCTGTCACTGACAGTGCATTGCAGACCTCACCCTCCCGCTGCACCTGTGCTTACGCCATGGAGGTCACATGACTGGTGGCATAGGCCAGGAAGGAACAGGTCTGTCCCCACAGGGTTTTCTGCTGCCCTTCTCTTCTCCCTCTGTGCCTGCTGTGTCCCATGCCCTGGCCACCACCCAGCTGTCCCCCAGCTCTATAGTGATGCCTTTCTAACACTGTCACCTACATGCCCGACCTCTCCAAGGCACCGCAGCACATCTGAAACCATCCAGGTGACAAGAAGCATCAATAGTATATCCCCCCCTTTTATACTGTCATGTTTTATCAGTTTCCCCTAGTATGTATTCACAGCATGTCATTAACTACATTTGCCTTGGGCAGCAGGACATCTACAAAGTTCATCTTAGCAGTATCTTGTCTGGGTTTATGCCAAGCTGGGCCCCATGCTGTATGGGGCCCAGGCTCTCTCCAGTGACTGGTAATGACAAACCAAACTGCCTTACACTCTGCAGGCACCTTCGTGCTGCTCCTCTGGGATGAAGTAAACCTGATTCGTTTTCTAGTAGATGATTGGCTCCTTCTGCCAAGGTTTCTTAAAAAAAAAAAAAAGGCTTATGAATCATCTCCCCAGTCTGAGCAAGGACAGGAGCAGAGACATGATGTAGCTTCAAACGAGACATAACTATTAATACACAGGAAATTAAAATAATGGCAAGACAAAGTTTATATGCTCTATGCTTGTGAATGGGAAACTCTGGCTTTGTTCATGGATTGCCTCTTCCATCATCTGGCTAATGTCTATAAGCATCTACTATTGTATATGCCTTATCCTGTTCCAGGGCCCATAGATGCAGCAGTAAACAAAACAGAGAAAAAATAATTTCTCACTCTGTGTGGTGGCACATGTCTGCAATCCCAGCACCGTGAGGCTGAGGCAGGAGGGTCATGAGTTTTAGGCTAGCCTGAGTTATATAGCAACTTTAAGGCCAGTCGAGACTAGATAGAAAGATAGTGTCTCAAAAAAAAGGAAAAAAATCTTTTCATTATGAAGCTTGTATTCAATTGGATATTATTCTAGAAATATATGGATTTTTAAAACTTACTCAAGAAGAAAGAGAAAACCTAAGCAGAACACACACCATGTCATGCAGGCAAACCGTGGCAGAACTATGCCTCTAAACAAATCTCCCAGGCACAATTGAAGGGAGAATGATTTTAGTGTCAGAGGACAGAAGACAAACAAGAAATGTTCCACTTAATGAAAGCCAGAACCCTGGCATGGAAAGTGTGACTGGTTTAATCGCACCCTTGATACCAATAGAAAATCATAAGTAAAAGACATACAAAGCAACACGTGACCCACAGGGACCCACCCAGGATGCCAGAGGTGCCTAACTGCCCACGCTGACCCACTCTGAGTCAGGCCTAACCTAGACTGTGCCAAAGGCCAAGTCCATAGTAAAAACAGCATAGGATTTCATCCTCAGCATGACAGATCTTTACCTCACAAGCTGAGGAAAGAATAAGCACCACAGTTGATGCTGGAGTCCTAAGATTACAAAGGGAAGTCACGGAGAAGAGTTGCAAGCAGCCCTGTGTGGACTACACGATTAGATAGTCGGAAGCATCTTAAAAGGAAAATGGAAAATGAACAAATTAAAAGGTGGTTGGGGGGCTGGAGATTTAGCTCAGTGGTTCTGGTGCCTGCCTAGCAAGCACAAAATCCTGAGTTCAATCCCCGGTAACCACATACAATAATACTGGGTGTGCTGACTCATGCCCACACATCACAGTGCTGGGTGTGGTGGCTCACACCTGTCATCCCAGCACTTGGGAGGCAGACACAGGAGGATTGCTGAGTTTAAGGCTTCCCTGGACTACACAGTGAGCTCAGAGCCAGCCTGAACTACAAAACGAGACCCTGTCTCAAAAAAAAAAAAAAGTGTTTGGTAGATAATCAAACTGAACACATTTACATTGTAACCAAAGGAATGCAAATGAAACAACAATCATATAAAACTATAATGGATCAAAGATCTAAAAGTGAAAACAGAAACTCTTAATCCACCACAAGATAAAATAGGTATAACTCTTGGCATAGATATAAGACAGGAGTTTCTGGACAGATACCAGTAGCATAAAAAAAAAAAAATAACATCTTGGGCCGGAGATTTAGCTCAGTGGTTCCGGCACCTGCCTCGCAAGCGCAAGGTCCTGAGTTCGATCCTGGCAACTACATACAATGCTGGGCGTGGTGACTCCCGCCCACCAGCAATCAATACCACATACCACAGTGCCGGGCATTGTGGCTCACGCCTGTCATCCCAGCACTCGGGAGGCAGAGACAGGAGGATTGCTGAGTTCGTGGCGGCTTGCCTGGGCTCCATAGTGATCTCAGGGCCAGCCTGAACTACAAAAGCGAGACCCTGTCTCAAAAAAATAAATACATAAATAAAAATAACACCAAGAATCAATAGAATCAAATCAAATCAAAAAGATTCTGCACCAGGGACCAGAGATTTAGCTCAGTGGTTCCAGTGTCTGCCCCGCAAGTGCAAGGTCCTGAGTTCGATCCTGGTAACCACATACAATGCTGGGCGTGGTGATCATGCCCACCAGCCATCAATACCACATATCACAGTGCTGGGCGTGGTGGCTCGTGCCTGTCATCCCAGCACTCGGGAGGCAGAGGCAGGAGGATTGCTGAGTTCGAGGCTTGCCTGGGCTACCTAGTGAGCTCAGGGCCAGCCTGAACTTCAAAGCGAGACCCTGTCTCAAAAAAAAAAAAAAAAATTCTGCACCAAGAAGGAAATGACCACCAGAGTGAACAGACAACCTACAGCATGGGAAAAATGCTTGCTGTCTATGCCTCAGACAAAGGATTAATATCTAGAATATATTAAGAACTTAAAACAATTATACTCCCAAAATAAAAGACTCAATCCAAAATTGGGAAAAGAAAATGCACAGACATTTCTCAGATGAAGTACAAAGGGCTAATACTTAAAAAAATGTTCAACATTTCTGGCCACTCAAGAAATCTAAATTAAACCACACTGAGATTCCATCTCATTACAGAAAAAATCCCTACCATCAAGAAACTAAGTAGCAAATGCTGGAGAGGCTGCAAGGAAAAAAGATACCCTTCTCCATTGTTGGTAGGAATGCAGAGTGGTACAAACACTATGGAAATCAGTGTAGTTTTCCTCAAAAACCTCAAACTAGAAATTCCATTTCACTCAGCTCCTCCCCACCTAGGAATCTTACCCAAAGAGTTAAAGACATCAGATTACAATGATATGTGCATACACATGTTTATAGCAAGACAGCTCATAATAGCTAACTCTTGGGCCAGGGATTTAGCTCATAGAACTACATCTACCTTGCAAACTAACTCTTGCAAGCAGCCTATATTTCCATCAACAAGTGAATGAATGAAGGAATTATGATGTGGGTTGGGGATTTAGCTCAGTGACAGCAGGCCTGCCTTGAGCACGAGGTCCTGAGTTTGATCCCTAGTACTACAAAAAAGAAAGAAAAAGAAAATGTGGTATTTGTATGCAATGGAGCACTATTCTGACATAAAGAAGGATGAGCTAGAGTCATCTGTAAGAAAATGAGTGCCCCCTGAGACCATAATGTTGGGTGCAATATCAGATACACAAGCTTCAATAGCACAAGGTTTCCCTCATATGAGAAACACAAATACAAATAAAAAGCAAAATAAAAGAAAGATAAAAGGAAAAAAAGAAAGCTTCCTTGAGGAGGTCTTGGGTTTATTAATTAAAGCATTGTGGTTTTAATTCTGCATTTTATGGTTTTGTAGTATTTGACAGCTTTTTCAAGTTGTCAGTAAGGTTTAAACCTTACTAACTGGGCCAGGCATGGTAGCTTGTGCCTACAATCCCAGGACTCAGGAGGCAGAGAAAGGAGGAGTGCTGAGTTTGAGGCTAGCCTGGGCTACATAGTGAGCTCGGGGCTAGCCTGAACTACAAAGTGAGGCCTTGTTAAAAAAAAAAAAATTCCCACGTGGGGCTGGGGATTTAGTTCAGTGGTTCTACTACGTGCTTTGAAGCATCAAGGTCCTGAGTTCAATTCCCGGAAGCCAATAAAAAAGAAAATTTCCATATCATGAGATGTAATTCAACAGAATGATCACAACAGTTGTTCACTCTTACCTATAGTTTTGCTTTCTGGTTTTTTTTTTTTTTTGGCTTTAGTTTGGTTTGCTTTTGGTTTTTTTTGAGACAGGATCTCACCATGTAGTTCAGGCTAGTCTTGAACTCAGTCACATATTGACCTCAAGGCTGGCTTCAAACTCCTGGCAATCCTCTTGTGTCAGCCTCCTGAGCTTGGGGATGATACACATGTGCTACCATGTCTTGGCCTTTCTGAGGTTTTATTCTCCATAGTTTGACACCCATGCTCAGAAAGAAGTCATGTTTTAAACTGCATACCATTTTGCATACCATAAAATCTGCGCACCATCCTACCCCGTACCACCACAAAAGTGAGCATCTTTTTGTGCCCGGTGTATTGTCTCTGTATATACTACCCACCTGTTAGGCATGATGAATTTAGGCACTACAGGACAAGAATACAGTGCACACAGTAAACAATGTGGCAGAAGCATGGCTTAATACCCCTTGTGCTTTCGAGTAGGGGTTCAGCTCAGTGGCAAAGCACTTGCCTGGCTGGCAGGTGCATGGGCCTAGGTTCCTGCCCCAGAGCTGTGAAAACAAGTGCTGTAGTTTAGGCATCCCCTGGTAGTCCCAGGGGGAATACCTTGTGCTTTTCCCTGCCAATGCATCCTATTAAACAGAAGATAAACTTTACCCTTCCTGGGAAAAGTAAAGAGAAAATTTAACAACTCTTCACGGCTGTAACTTGCTTTGTTTTTCTTCACAGTGTTGATAACGTATTCCACAGCTCTCACATTTGTCCTTGCTTCCTCCATCGACCTGAAGGTCAGCCACGCCAAGACAGCCTTAGTTTGAGTCACCCGTGTGTCCCAGTGCTGTCGCAGAGCCTGGCTTCTCTGAACAACATCGACCGACATGTAGGGATGGGCTATAAATAAGTGTAAGAACATTCTGCTGCTGTGTTTAGGGCCCTATTTTTAACTACGGACTGAATTTATTCTAAGATGCTTCTCCCACTTGAACGTGTTCGCGTCCCGAGGCCAAATGAGACACTGACTCAGTGGGGCGGGGCGGGGCGGGGCCTGCGATGCCGCATTCAACTGGGAGCCCAGGTGATACCAATGTGGCTGGAGCCTGCACCACCTGTGCTGTTCCTGGGGGTCTAACAAACTTGCTCCCTTGATCCGCGATAGGTGTCCCTCGATCTTGGCAAAACAGGAGCCAAGGCCTGAAACGCGCAGCAAACGCCAGGGCACCTAGAAGGCTGGTGAGGCCTACAGGTCGCCCCCACCCGCGCCTTGCGATCCAGATGCCAGAGGGTAGGATTCACCCAGGACGGTCCCCACCCGCTGCTGCCGCCTTGGCCTCACAGGCAACCTTGCAAACCACCACCCTTCCCAGGGTTCTCCCCACCGTAAAGTCCTGGGGACAGCTGCGGTCACTCGTGGTGACACCTGCGGGCCCATCCTGCCGGCCCAGCGCGGCGCCGCAGGACGGCCGGGTCGCTCTGTCCACTACGCGCGCTGTGGGATAAGCCCTCGCAGGCCTCGGGCTGCGACCCGGGCCCCGCCCGCGACCCTTCCGCCGCAGGCCCGAGGGGTGGGGGCCGGGCCGCCTCTGAGCAGAGCCCCCGCCCGCTTACCTCTCGGCACCAGGGGGGCCAAGGACAACGCTACGCAGACGACGAGCGCCGGGCGCCAGGCCACCATGGCTGCGAGCTCGGCGGGCTCGACCGGCCCGAGGGGAGGCGGGGGCGGCGCGCGCCGGAGGAGGAGCACAGCGGCCCTGCGGGGCCCCGCCCCGCGCCCGCGCCCGCGCGCCGCCTGAGTGGGCGGTGGAAGCGCGAGCCGGGGCCGGGGACGGGGTCGGGCCGCAGTCTCGGGGGCGGGGCCGGAGAGGGGCGGAGCCTGCTGTTCCCCGCGGTGGGGCCGGCGTGGACCGTCAGGCGCCTCTTCCCAGAGCGGACCCCGCGTCCCGCAGCCGAAAGCTGTCCGTAGGCCGCCGCCAGCCCCTGACGGCAGCCCCCGATGTGCTGGGCCCACCGGCGGGAAGCTGTCGTGGAACAGCTTGGGGACGCTAGTGTAGGGTCACCGGGGAAGGCGGGACAGTCGCGGTGGGGACGCTCCCGAGGCTGATGAGGGCAAGGGTCCGGGACCACAGCGCACTGCAACGCTTTCCCGTGAACCTCCACGAACCCGGTCCACCTCCCGACCCGAGCGATGGGTTCCAGCGCTGCAGCCCGGGGCGGAGGCCCGCGGCAGGCGCGCCCACTAGCAGCCCCGGGGACAAAGAGGCACACTGCTCCTCGGAGTGGCCCAGGGGCCCTGCCTTCAGGCGGCACTGGCTGTTAGGGTCCACACTCCTCCCCCGCCGCCAGACAACCCTGGGTGGGTCCCTGCTGCCCCTCAGCGCCCACCATTGCTCTGCATCCGGGGCTGCCAATGACCAAATAAAACATAAAAAGTGATCTTGTAAGTTTCAGGAAGGTGCTTATTCTGTGACAGCGGCACAGTGAACACAAACGAGGCGCCGGAAGTCACCGGATTCTCACGCCTGGCAATTCCAGGCATCTTACCCCTAGTTTTTAATCCCTTACAACTATCTCAAGCATCACCTCAATAATTCCTCCATTTCTTTTTTTGAGACAGGGTCTCACTGTGTAGTCCAGGCGGGACTTGAATTCGCAGGAATCCTCCCGCCTCAGCCTCCTGAGTGAGTGCTGAGATGACAAGTGTGTGCCACCGTGACCAGTGTGAGCTCGATAATGAAGGGGAAGAAATGAACACAGAGGAAGTTCCTTGAGTTTAAGGAGCAGCTAGGTGCCACATAATGGTGTTGAAGGTGCCAGGGGACTACTAGGAAGCCCAGCCTGGCCCAGGTCGGGAACCTGCTGTGACCAAAGGTTGTGCAGGGCTTGGCAGAGCCGGTGGAGCATGCGGCCTCAAGGCACGATGGTGGGGAGCACTGGGCCGGCTGCGCACGCTCAGCCACCCGCTACCCTGCCACCCTGCCAACCCGCCACCCCACCAAGCAAGGAAGACAGAGTGCTTGCTGCTTCGGAGAGCGCCCAGTGAAGCCAGCGAGCTGACCTTTATCCTGCGGGCAGCAGTTCTCGGGTACACAAAGCCCCTCTATTCTGTGTGAAGATGCTACTGTTCTATTTATCGTGCTGGCCTTGCAAAATAAAAACTTAGCCTCCCATCCCAGTACTCAGAAGGCAGAGACAGGAGGATTGCTGAGTTTGCAGCGGCTTGCCTGGGCACCATAGTGAGCTCAGGGCCAGCCTGAACTACAACGCAAGACCCTGTCTCAAAAAGCAAAAAAAACAAAACAAAACAAAAAAAAAACTTAGCCTCCCCAGCAATCCCCAAATTTAAAGAAGAAAGAAAGAACTCTTGGCTGGGTGTGGTGTCACCTTGGCCAGGTGGCCTATCGTCGTAGCACTCAGGAGGCTGAGGGGGGTATCGCCATGAGGTGGAGGCCAGCCTGGGCTACAAGTGACACCCTGTCTGTCCCCCCTCAAAAAAAGAGGGAATCCCAGCGAGATCTGCTCATCTGGGACCACTGGCTGACCGGAAGATGTTCAGTTCACCCGGGCCCTACTGGGCTCGAGTGCGGGAGGACACCTTGTGTGTTTCCCTTCCAAGCAGATCGCCTCTTCGTCTGCTCCAGCCCTCATAGCCTCCTTATCCCTGCCTCTCTTGGATTCTGCAGTAGGGCGCGAGCAGGCCGGGCCTTGAACACCATGGCACAGGGCAGAGGTTTGACTTTAGGAAGAGAGTGATGCCCCCGAGGGTTTGGAGCTTCGGGGCAAAGGGCGGGTTGGGAAAGGGTCAGATTGTTCGGCACAGGGTGCAGGTCGTGCTGGCTGCCGCTGAGGGATGTGAGGGCTTGAGGTGGTTGGGCCCCAGCCCAGACTCTCCCACGGGCGCCAGGGAGGTCCCGAGAGCCAGGAAGGAGCTGCGGGGGGCTGTGCGGGCTGTGAAGGGCCGGTCCCTGGTGCGTGTGCACCTATCGCTCTGAGGAGCCTTGCTACCATGCTGTACAGAACCCAGGGTCTGTCTTAGACATGCTGTCCTGGCGGGCACGTGGCAGCACACATCTGTGGCACGAAGTGGCATACTAGGGAGGCTGAGGCAGGAGGATTACATGAGGAGATCCCGATCAACAAACCAAAAGAAAAAAAAAGAAAACTCTGCTCCAAATGCTGAGAGCCTGCCACAGTGCACCCCAACCGGGCTCAGGGAAGAAGACAGCGCCCGGGCACGCCGCCCCACATACCCTGCCGCCCGAGTCCTGCGTGCCTTGCCGCCTCCTGTGCGGACTCCGGCTTGGACTTGGGGGCCCCGCAGCACTCCAGGGCGCACAGTGAACACACCAGACGCAGGGTTCGCAGGCCCGGCTTCTGGTCTCAGCAGCATGCACATGGGGTTTGCCTGAACACTTACCAAGAAATTTCGTACGTTTCTATGTTCCTGAGGTCTCAGCACTTGGGAGGCCAAGGCGAGAGTTCGGAGCCAGCCTAGGCTATGTAGCCAGACCTGTCTTAAAAACAAAGCCCAGCAAAGTCCGAGTCAGCCTTTTCTTTTCCTGAGTCCTGACCTCTGTCAGTATAGCATGTACATTTGCTGCCCGCAGTACTTAGCTTAGCAGGAGGAATCTCCTTCCAGGACTTGGGAAATTCAAACCATGGAAATCAACACTGAGGAGAAAAGAGAAGAGAATTGAACCCAGGGCCTTTACAGTGACCTACATCTTCAGCTTTCCTTCCTTCCTTCCTTTCTTCCTTCCCTTCTTTCTCTTTCTTTCTTTCTTTCTTTCTTTCTTTCTTTCTTTCTTTCTTTCTTTCTTTCTTTCTTTCTTTCTTTCTTTCATTGTTCATTTTAACACTGGGTGTTCTTAAGTCACTAAATTAGCTAGGCCAGGCTTGAACTTGTCATCCTCCTGCCTCGTCCTCCCAGAGTGCTGAGATCTTTATGAAAGTCTTTTCATGTCATCAAAGGAGAACAAAAACTGTCAGAAAAAACTTGCAGAACAGGATCTATGATCTGTAACAGAAATATGGAATACGCATCCAATTAGTAGGACTCCACTATGAAAATCGGTGTGCACACTCCTCACAAAACTCAAACTGGAAATTCCATCAGATCCAGCTATTCCCCGCCTGGGCGTCTTCCTAAGAGAGTTACCGATCTCATACCACAATGATCCAGGTTCAGTGTTTACAGCAGCACAGCTCCTAACAGCTAAATCTTGGAAGAGCCTGTATGTCCATCAGCAGATGGATGCATGAAGAAAACGTAGTACTTGCACTCAGTGGAGTACTTCTCTGCCATAAAGAAGGATGTGTTTGCCATTTGAGAGATTCAGATGAAAACAACACTGAGATTTCATCTCATTCCGAAAAGAATGGCTGCTATTGCAAAATCAACCAGCAACAAATGCTGGTGAGGCTGTGAGGAGAAAGGAACTCTTCTCCACTGCTGGTGGGAATGTAGACTTGTGCAACCATTGCGGAGATTCCTCAAAAAACTAGGATTAGAGGTTCCATTGGCCCTGCTATTCTCCTGCTGGGGATATACACAAAAGAATTACAAGATTCGTATCACAGTGACATATGTGCACCCATGTTTGTAGCAGCTCAGTGTGTGATAGCCAAATTTTGGAAACAACCCAAATGCCCATCAACTCTAGACTGGATAAAGAACATGTGGGGTTTTTTACATAAAATGGAGTATTACTCTGCCATAAAAATGGTGACATTAAATCATTTATACTCAAGTCGACGTACCTTCAGGACATACTCATAAGTGAAATTAAAAGGTCACAGATGTGCAAGTATCATATATTTTCTCTGCTATGAGAAACTGAAGTTATAAATATGTTCTAAAATGCATGATTGATATTGTGAAATAGTAAATATTCAAAGGGTAGTGGGGCTTAGGGGTAAATAATGAAGAAAGAAAACAATTGATGTTAAAAAAGGAAACAATGCTTATATAGGGGTGGGAGGAGGTAGGGTGGGTAGGGGAGGGGGAAAAATGAGAATTAAGTGCCATATACTGGTACAAATTCTCAATGTGGAGTGTAATTGTGATGTATATGTATAATGTATCAAAATGTTCATGTCTTGGAAATTGGCTTGTATTGTAATTGTTGGTAAAATATCACAGTACTAAATGCTACACACACAGACATGCACACTCTAAACTCCAGTATTAACACTGATTAAGATACATCATCACTGCCAGGCATGGTGGCTCATGCCTACAATCTCAGTACTCTTGAAGCTGAGGCAGGGGGATTGCCTCAAGGTTCAAGGTCAGCCTGGGGTATATAGTGAGTTGAAGGGCAGCCTGGACTATATAATGAGACCTTGCCTCAAAAATAAAAATAATACATGTCATCACTAAAAAAAAAAAAAAAAGGATGTGTCTGAAACATTCGGAGGAAAATAGATGCTCCTTGATATCATAATGCTAAATGAAATAAATCAGACAAGCAAGTTTAAATGTCACATGGTTTCTCTTATATGAGAAATCCAACATATAAATAAACAGCAAAATAAAAGATCATAAGAAACAGATCTGTTGAAAGTGAAAAGGGCCAATTAATGGAGGAGAGGGAGGCTTTTTAGAGGTACCACAGTGTCCAAAACAGAGCTCGATGTGGTTGTCTATAAAGTGAAGTATTACTCTGCCATAAAGAATGACAAGTTTCATTCATTTATGTGCAAATGGATACACCTGGAGGACACACTAATAGGTGAAATAAATGGATCCCAGATATGTAAATACCGTATCTTTTCTCTGGTATGAAAAACTGTAGATGTAGATGAGTTCTAGAATGTATGACAGATTTTATAAAATAGGAAATATTCAAAGGGAATGTGGTGGGGGAATGTGATGAGGGGGAAGAATAAATATGATTTGGAAAGAAAAAGAAATAGCAGGTATATAAGGGGTGGAGGGTTGAGGGGTGGGTGGGGATGTGGGTAAAAATGAGAACTAACTCGTGTCATATACTGGTACAAATTCCCCAATGTTGAGAGTGATTGCGAAATGTATATAAAATGTACCAATAAAGAATTCAATTGAGGGCCGGAGGGTTAGCTCAGTGGTTCCGGCGCCTGCCTCGCAAGCGCAAGGACCTGAGTTCGATCCCGGTAACCACATAGAATGCTGGGCGTGGAGACACGCCCACCAACAATCAACACCGCATACCACAGTGCCGGACGTGGTGGCTCACGCCTGTCATCCCAGCACTCGGGAGGCAGAGACAGGAGGATTGCTGAGTTCGCGGCGGCTTGCCTGGGCACCATAGTGAGCTCAGGGCCAGCCTGAACTACAATGCAAGACCCTGTCTCCAAAAAGCAAAAAAAAAAAAAAAAAAA
>PVIC010038622.1:0-17470 GCA_004025085.1 Thryonomys swinderianus
TAGATAATAGAAGTTTGCCAAAGGTGGATAAGCATAAACTCAGAAGTGGAAAACTTCACTTCAGTCCCTAAGTAGAAAAGCAAAAGTATCCAGAGATCAGCCTTACAGGCAAGAGCATTTTAAATATCACATGTCATTTTGAAACTCAACCCAACAGTGACATCAGATGAGTCACTTTCAAAATACAAAGGAAAGTTGGAGTTGCTCCATGGAATTCCACAAAATGCCACCAGTGATTCTCAAAGGTCAGGACCAGTAGGAGCTAATCCTCCATTTTCAAAGCCATTCTTGGAGAGACAGAGAGTAACTCAGCATGTGTGAGATTCTGAGTTCAAGTCTCAGCAAAAACAGTACAAAACATTGAGCTCAAGCACCCGGCTATAGGGTCCAGGCATAGCATGGATATACAGATTCCTAGGAAATACTCTTGAAAGTAGAAATTATATATGAATAAGTAAAAGTGAAACCCACACATCTTTGCTAAAACCTGTTCCAGAGGATTATAATATCCATAACTGGGACACGACAGAGACAGACAGCTCATGCCTTGGGCTCAAATGCTAATGCAATCAGCCCAGCTGTACAGGCCACAAAGAAAGTTAAGATCCCAAATCTAATATCACACCAGCAACAAGATGAACATCCAGTTCCTGATGGTGGAGACATTGGCAGGGTATTCAGACACATGAGCATCCTGATCCCCTGAAAAAGAGTGTTGTTGTCTCCCATAGAAGGACTGTACCCTCAGAAAAATTTTAGAGTCACTTGTAAGCTTGTTCCCTTTAAGAGAAGCATACACAGTGGGTAGTAATTTATTATTTTGAAGAGAAACACACTTAAAACAATAAGTTTTGCATTTCTGCTTCTTACTGGATTCCCACTATAGTCTACAAGGATGTCTTATACCAAACAAGAAGAGAGATGCTGGTATCACTTGTGTATGCTCAGTAGGCTAGCAGGCTCCCAGGACACTGGCCACACAGACACACTCCTACAACTACAACCTGGGTTCAAGGGAAAAAGGTAGACCTGACAATACCTTGAACCTGACTTCTAATAGAGAACTTGGCTCCATATTGTCTGGGGATATATTTGTTGTTTAATTTTTATTGAGTTATAAAGATTGGTGTGAGGTAATTTATTTCATAGTTGGTTCAAGGTAATTTATTTTAGAAACCTTCTAATGTAGTGATATGAAATAGAACTTATTTCCTATCATGCTTTTTGGTGATTTTCCCCTGAATTTCCTTTTATCTTTTAAGCAAGTTGAAATGCATAAGAGTTTCTGATGTGACAGAAATCACTGGAGAAAATACTATAAATTATAGATAGTGGGTTTTGGAAGGTATGGCTCAATAATGAGGAATAAACTGAGAATGGAGATAGGAAACATGGAGTTTTTAATTTTCAATTAACTAATACAAGTGTCCTTTGAAAATAAAGGTTTATAAGTCAGAGATTTAGCTCAGTGGTTCTGGCATCTGCTTAGCAAATGCAAAGTCCCTAGTTCGATCTCTGGTAACCACATACAACAATACTGGGTGTGGTGACTCACACTCACCAGCAATCAGTACCAATGCCAGGCATGGTGGCTCATGCCTGTGATCCCATCACAAAGGCAGGAGGGTTGCTGAGTTCAAGGCTTGCCTGGGCTACATAGTGAGCTCAAGGCCAGCCTAAACTACAAAGTGAGGCTGTCTCCAAAAATAAATAAACATACAGACAAACAAATAAATAAAATAAAGGTTTACGTGTCATTTCTCTGATGTGAGAAACTGAAGGTGTAAATGAAGTTCAGAATGTATGATAGATATTGTGAAATAGGAAGAAAACATTCAAAGGGAGAGGAGAACTGAGGGGCAGGGAAGAGCAAAGAAGGGAAAGAAAAAAATTTGATGGTAAAAAGGAAAAAAATGGAAATACACCTTATGTATATAGGGCACTGGGGGTTGAAGGAAAGGCGGGGAATGGAAAAAATAAAAGTCAAGATATATTATGTACAAGTACAGATTCTCAATGAGGAATATCATCATAATGTATACCTAAAATGTACCAATAAGCTCAATAATGGAAAAAAAAAGTTTAAAAAGGGGAGCATCAAGACTTTTCATCCTATGAAACGAAAATTGAGGTTAGAATCCCCAGTTCTCTCCAGTTCAACTTATAAGTTGTAAAGACTTACATTGTATTTAATACAATGGCAGTGACAAACTATTTATACACACTGTGGAGAAACATTTATAGGTAATAATCCTGCATCCTCTGGACCACAGCTATATACAGCAGATATAATGGCAGGAAGAAATTCAAAGTTGAGTGATGGTGCTGTCTAAAAGGCAAAGACTTATTTTAGAAATAGCCCATATGGCCCCACTTTGAGCTTTTAGTACTGACAGGAAGCTAAGAAGAACCAGATGGTGACATAGGTAGTAATTCCAACATCCTAAATCTTCTTAACTGAATTAAATTTTCAAAGGAGCAACTTAAAAACTTAATGTAATGGGACATAATTATCTTATAAATTGCATGCATGCAATGTGCCTTTTGTGTTCTTTTTTAGTACATAGTTATTAACTGGAATTTCACAATACTTTAATGCATTTATGTACTTGATAATATTAGTAGAGTGTTATTTACTCATTGTATATTTATGAAATACATTTCCCTGTGCCATGCAAAAATAAATGGGCAAATGTAAATACAATCAAAATATCCCATCCTAGACAAATAGGAAAGTTAGCAGTTAAGACTAACCTTTGTCGCATAGATCAGAACTCTTAAATAATAGTGCTTAATGAAAATATTTTTTGTTTAAGGAAAAGAAATTCATAGACTAGTAGTCTAGCACTGGAAAGGAAACATCAGGGTTATAGGGTTACCCAGTCTCCTTCAACTCTGTGCCACCTCCTGACTGCTCAACTGTCCATGAGAGCAGGTCACAGTCCAAATGGCTTCACAAACAGGTCTGTATGTGCCAGGAAGGAAAGGCTGGCAGGCAGTGTGAAAAATGACATGCTAGTGCTGGGGATTTAGCTCAAGTGGTACTGCGCCAACCTTGGATGCACAAGGGCCCGAGTTTGATCCCTAGTACTGGGGGGGGGGGCATGCTTCCCAGCTAGGTCAGTCCCCTTTGCAAGACTTTCTGAGAAGTTCTAACAGATGACTTATTTCACTGGCCATCTTTGATACAAGGAAAATTGGAGAATATAGTTGTTTTTCACCAAGGATGGTACTGCTTTCCAGAAACTAGGCAAATACATGGATTCTGGTAGTAAGGAATACAAAGAGAATGGATATTGAGGAGAAAACTAAAGGTCTACCACTTAGTCAAAGGATTCCATTCAGAGAAATGACCATGAGACAGAGACCAGATATCCCAAGACTTTGGAGAATAAACACAAAAAAGATGTGAAAAGTTTGGGGGGGGGGGATGAGAAAAAGCATTCATTCCAGAACTAAAGGGCCAGAGAATTTCCAATAAAGAATAAAGCGGTCATTAGCCAATTGCTGATGGTCATTTTGTCTTTGTGACACCTAAAAAATAACTGATTGCAGATGCTTGAACCAACCATAAAATCAAGATACAGATTGTGAAAGCACAAAGTCACTAAGCCAAGTCAGATATATCTCAACAATCTGGGAGATGTCAAACAGACATGACTTTTCAGTTCTCTGCCTAAGGAGGCAAATCTTAGAAGCAGCATAAAAGCCAAGGATGGAGAATGGGTCTGAGATATTTCATCTATTGTTTTCTCCACTGGGTGACCTTTTAACCTCCAGAGTTCTAGCTTGAAGTAAAAGCTCAGTGAGCAAGAGATCTTCTGCTATCTGCTGACTGCCTACCAGACCCCAACAGAAAGAACTTTACATAAGATCATGGGTTTCAAAGGTGCATATCAGAGAAGCCTGACTGTATGGAAAGTAAAACCAGGCAATGGAGTTAGAATAAACACTATCTACTGATTTGAGGGGCTATGCTTCTCTTTGAAGCACTGTGAGGTGTGAGGACCTGATTGAATTCCGAGTCAGATATCCAAGTAAGGGCACCATTTTGGGGTCTCTGAGCCAAAATAAAAGGAAGTCCAGGTCAGCATAAGCATGTAATATTTGACATCATGAGATCCAGAACCAGGAGGAGGTTAGATTTTGTGGGGTTTAATCATCACATGGGACTCCTTCATGTTTTCTTAGAAAATGATATACACCTTTTCAAACTTTGCCCAAATTTCCTTTCCTTCAGTTAGGAGCTCTCTACCTCTCTCTTCTCTGGGGCCTATCCCCAAAGTTAAAAGTAGTGTTAGTTTCTTAAGGTTTTCATAAAAATTTGCTGTAAACTAGACAGCTTAGAACAACAGAAGTCTATACATTTACAGTTCTGGAAGTCAGTAGTCTGAAGTCATGGTGTCAGAAAGCTTGATTTCCTCTGGATGTTCTCAGGTAGAAGCCATCATGCTCTCCTGTCCTAGCTTCTGATGGCTACTGGCAATCCTTAGCATTCCCTGACTTGTAAACACACCACTCTGCTCTCTGCTTCTCAATTGACAAGACCTTTCACTCTCTGTGTCTCCACATCTTTTTCTTTTCTTTTATAAAGACAGTGTGTCATTACAGTCTCCAAATCCAAAATGATTTCATCTCAAGATTTGTAATATAACTCCAGGTGCAGAAAGGCTGTTTTCAAATAAGGTTATATTCACAGTTATTGGGGTTAGAATTTGGACATATCTTCAGAGCCACTATTCAAGTCCATTAAAAATAAATAAAAACAAAATAGCAACATGAACCAGATTCTCTGATATATCAAATTTTTAAAATATGAGATGCCCAAAATTGAGATTTTAATAGTGTTAGTGTGTGGGAAACAGGAGAAGGAATGTAACTAGAACCTTTGGATTAAGTTCTAGTCTTCTTTGAGTCCATGACACACGGTGAAATAATAATTAGGCAGAAATGAGGATTAGAGAAGCTGAGTTTGGACCTGATACATGCTACTCTGGGTAGCAAAAGACCCAAGGCCCCAGCATGCCACACCTATTATTCAGCACCTCTAGAATAATAATAATGAGGTGGTTCCATGACAGATTCCACAGGATTTTTATGAACCTGAAATTCCTGTAGAAAAAAAAAATGACCTGTCTAGATTCTGCACAAGAGTCCATAAGTTTCGAACTCCAGCTCTCAGAAGACAGAATGCAGTGTGGCTTTCCAGAGCTACACCTTCTTCAATATAATGGGTCATTTTTGTGGCTTTCCATGATGTCTCACAGGACAAGTGATGATAACCTTAATAGATTAGATAATAATGAAGAACAAAGTGAACTAACGAACATGAGAGAAAAGTTCTTCAAAAGCTTAGCAGTATTACTGGAAAATAAAAGTAATAATACCAAGATATTTTCTAAAACAAAGTACCATCAGTTGATAAGAGAAGTAAAAGAGGCCAAAGCTAAGGCAAAAAAAGGAGTCAGCTATCATCGATTGGCTAGATTTGATGTGATCCTTGTGCAAGGAAATGAGAAGCTGATTGAGGCATTCAATGGAGAAACAGACAAAGTAAGATATTATTTACATAGTGAGGACTTAGTTGATATTCTGCATGATACACATATCAGCATTGGGCATGGTGGATGTACACTCATGGAGAAAGAATTACAAGCTAAATATAACAAAAGAGGTTTTATCATGCTATATCTGACATTCTGTAAGCTATGCTAGCAGAAAAGCACAAAACTCAAGAAAGTTCTAACATTAAAGCCAATTAAGGAAATTAACTTCAGGTGCCAGGTAGATCTCATAGACATGCAATTGAATCCTGATGGAGAGTACAAATTTATTATACATTATCAGGACCTTCACACAAAGTTAAGTTTTTTGAAGTCACTAAAATCTAAACGGCCTAAGGAAGTTGCACATGCTCTTTTAGATACTTTTGCAGTTATTGGAGCACCCAGAGTCTTAGCATGCAACAATGGAAGAGAACTTTCAAGCCAGATTGTTAGAGAACTCAGTAATACTTGGCCAGAATTAAAAATGGTCCATGGGAAGCCTGAGATTTGCCAAAGCAAAAATCCTACAGAAGAAACTGAGGAAATCTGAAAGAGGATCTTCTCCTGGATGCAAAGGAACAATTCATCTTTTGGGCTGAATTTTTGCAGTTCATTCAGATGACCCAAAATCAGCCCTATCACAGAGGCATGCAGCAGACTGGATGTGAAGATACATTCAACTCTGAAGTTATGCCATGCCTATCTCACTCTCAGTTAATTGAAGGGCTCCTTAGCAGACTGCACAGAGAAGATGAATTAGATCAAGACAACAAAGAGCTAAAATATAATCTCAGAGGCCAGAATACAGAAAACATTGGAATGCTGCCCACCAGCCCACTGTATCGCAGGAATGGCACAGACTTGGCTACTGGGCACCATCCATTTCCAGTGGACTGAGAACTACCCACCGGCCCACTGTACCCCTCAAGCGGCGCGGACTCGGCTACCAGGAACCATCCGTTTCGGGCAGACTGAAGGCCACTCACCAGCCCACTGTACCCCGGGAGCGGCACAGACTTGGCTAGCAGGAACCATCCTTTTCCAGCGGACTGAAGGTCGCCCACTGGCCCACTGTACCCTGCAGCTGTGCAGTGAGGAGTCAGGTACAGACCCTGGGCACCATCTGCACCACAGAGGGTTGAGAGCCTCTGGCCAGCCCCAACCCCACCCCAGAGCTGAGTTGTGAGACCCAGGGCCTAGAGGAGCCGGAGCCATCTCCTGCATCCCTCCACAGGAGGCATGCTCCTGGAGCCGCACTGAGAAACCAGGCAAGATAAAAAAAAAAAAAAGGTGGGGGGGTATCTAGCTTCTACTTTGCTATCTACTCCTAGATCTCTCTATTGAGCTCTTGTCCCCACACCCTCTCCTATCTTCCTGTCAGAAGCAATATCCAGAAGTAAAGGACTCTTAGGCTGCCCTATTTCTTCTTCTGTACTATTATAAGAAGCTGTGCAAAGCCTCCAATGGTCTTACAGCATACAGTTGGTACAGTTGTACATATGCCCTTCTATCCTCTATTACCCACTGGCATATATGAGGTTCTAGGGTATAGGTGATCTTCATAAATCTGCTAATCCTATTTCATTCTCCTCCTGTCTCCCTACCTCCCCGAGTCCCCAGTGACTTTTATCCCCAAAGGGTTCGGGGGCTACATTTACGATCTGTATATTGTATACACAGTGCTGATTAATTCTAATTCTGGCATATAGACATAGAGGTAACTCCTAAGCTCAAAGTCTCCAGAATAAAATTTAACAAACTTTTTATCTTATTTACTGTTTAATACTGATATTGGCATTTATTGTATTATTACAGTAACAAACATGATGTGATTGGTCTGCTCAAATACCTCCCATGATGTGTTAGTACTGAGAACTCTCAAGGGTCATTACAGATTCAAGGAGGACCCCCCAGGAAAGTGCCACATCCAAAGGGCCCCAGATAATAGAAAGAGACCTGCAACAAACATTGCCCTATCATCAGGCAAAGAAGAGCATTAATAACAACGAAAGATTAGAAATGACAAAATACACAAAAAACTAGATACAAAGATCAACACCACAGGGAAATTCAGAGAAAAGGGAAATAGGGCAAACTGAAACTCAAACACCAGGACTCTTGGAGATGGTAACTAAAGCAGATCTAGTAAAGTAGAAATGAGAACTCATCTCTGAGATCAAAACAGAGATACTGTCCAGAGTAAAAAAAATCATTAAAGAAGAGATCAGTGAGATGATAGAATCCAAGATAGCAGAAGCAATGGAAACTTTTAAACAGCTTCAAACAGAGCTCCAGGGAATGATGGAGAATGAAAGCTTGTGCAGTAGGATGAATGAAGCAGAGAACCGAATCTCAGACCTAGGGGACAGCATAGCAGCCAACGAGCTGGAAAGGTATAATCTATGGGAAAGAGCAAGGGACCATGAGAAATCAATTCAACAGATTCTAGATGACTCAAAGAAATATAGAATAAGACTGATTGGAGTCACTGAGGAAGCAGGAGACAGTGTAAAAGACATAAAAAAGCTATTGTCAAAGATAACAACAGAAAACTTCACAGGAAAAAAAATAGACATACAGATAAGTGAGACCTACCAGACTCCAAAAAACCATGACATAAAAATATCTACACCTAGACATATACTTATCAAGGTTCCAGATGTACAACAAAAGAATGAAATACTGTAAGCAGTGAGAGAAAGAAAGAAAATCACCTACAAAGGGAAGCCCATTAGGATCACAGCAGACTTTTCAACACAAACACTCAATGCAAGGAGAGCGTGGAGGGAAGTATTTCAAGCATTGCAGGAAAACAACCTCCAACCTAGAATGTTGTATCCTATAAAACTATCTTTTAGAATAGATGGGGAAATAAGATACTTCCATGATAAAGAACACCTGAAAAACTTCACAAACACGAAACCTGCACTCCAAAACATCCTAAAGAACATCTTGGAAAAAAACACAGAAAATTCCATACCCATGAGACCCAGGAGAGTGAATTCATTGGGGAAAACAAGAAACTAAATAGAAAAGGGGAAAAGCAAAGAAGAAAAGAACCAAGAACAAGGAAACATGGCAGCTCTGAATATGTCTATATCAGTCATAACATTAATGTCAATGGACTCAATGGGATAATTAAAAGACTGACTAGAAGATTGGATCAAGAAGCAAGATCCTACAATCTGCTTCATACAGGAAACACACCTAATTCAGAAGGAAACTCATAGACTGAAAATAAAAGGTTGGAAAACAATCCTCTATGCCACAGGAAAGTGCAAAAAAGCAGGAGTGGCTATCTTGTTTGCAGATAAAATAGATTACAAACCCAAATTGATTAAAAGGGATAAAGAAGTTCACTATATTCTCATACAGGGAACTATCCAAGAGAAAGAAATAACAATCATAAATCTTTATGCACCGAACTCTAATGCACCCAACTATATAAAACAAACATTACTGGACATGAAAAGCCAGTTATGCATGAATACAATGGTAGTAGGGGATTTTAATACTCCATTGTCACAAATTGACAGATCAACTGGACAAAGATTCAATAAGGAAATACTTGAGCTAAATCCAACTTTTGAGCAAATGGACTTATTAGATGCCTACAGAATTTTTCACCCTTCAAAGCGAGAATATACCTTCTTTTCAGCTGCTCATGGATCATTTTCCAAAATAAATCACATTCTAGTGCGTAGAACAAGCTTCAGTAGATGCAAAGGAATCGAAGTTATCCCTTGTATACTATCAGACCATAGGGCCTTGAAACTGGAGCTGAATAGCAGAAGTAACTCCAAGATCCTCACAAACACATGGAAATTGAACAACACACTGTTAACCAACCAATGGGTGACAAAAGAAATTTAAGAAGAAATTAAGTAGTTTCTACAACTAAATGAAAACCCCAGCACAACATACAGGAATTTATGGGACACAATGAAAGCAGTTCTGCAAGGGAAATTCATAGCAGTGAATGCCTACACTCGGAAAATAGAGCAAAATGAAATAAAGAATCTAATGATGAACCTCAGACAATTAGAAAAAGAAGAGCAAAACAAGCCCAAAGCACATACTAGAGAGGAAATTATAAGGATCAGAGCAGAAATTAATGCAATGGAGACAAAGAGAACAATACAAAGAATCAATGAATCAAAGAGTTGGTTCTTTGAAAGGATAAATAAGATAGACAGTCCCATAGCCAACCTTATTGAACAAAGGAAGGAAAAGGCTCAAATCCATGCTGTAAGGAATGAAAATGGGGAAATCAGCACAGACCCAGAGGAAGTCCAAAGGATCATAAACATGTACTTCAAAAATCTGCACTCCAAGAAAATGGAAAATCTAGAAGAAATGGACAGATTCCTAGACACATATGAACTTCTAAAGCTGAATGAAGAGGATATAAAAATGTTAAACAATCCGATACAATCTGGGAAATTGAAAATGTAATAAAAACCTACCAATAAAGAAAAGCCCTGGTCCTGACGGCTTCACTGCTGAATTCTACAAAACTTTTAAAGAAGATTAATACCAGTACTTCTCAATCTCTTTAATGAAATCGAAAGGGAAGCAGTACACCCCAAATCGTTCCTTGAAGCAACCATCACCTGGATTCCAAAGGCAGGGAAAGATCCCACCAAAAAGAAAACTACAGGCCAAGCTCTCTAATGAACATTGACGCAAAAATCCTTAATAAGTTACTGGCAAACAGAATACAGAGAGTTATCAAGAAAATCAAACACCCTGATCAAGTCAGATTTAACCCAGAGATGCAAGGCTGGTTCAACATACATAAATCAATCAATGTAATACACTATATTAACAGACTCAAGGACAAAAACCATATGATTATCTCAATAGATGCAGAAAAAAGCATTTGAGAAAATCCAACACCCATTTATGATCAAAACCCTACAGAGAATTGGAATCAATGGACTTTATCTCAATTTAATACAAGCTATTTATGAAAAACCAACAGCCAGCATCATACTCAATGGGCAAAAACTGAAACCTTTTATACTAAGGTCAGGAACGAGACAAGGATGACCGCTGTCACCACTCTTTTTCAATACAGTGCTCGAAACAATAGCCATAGCAATCAGGCAGGACAAAGGTATAAAAGAAATAAAGATAGGAAAGGAAGAAGTTAAACTGTCAGTATTTGCTGATGATATGATACTCTATCTAGAGGATCCTAAAAACTCAACCAAAAGCCTGCTAGACTTAATTACCAAATTTGGTAGTGTTGCTGGATACAGGGTAAATGCTCAAAAATCAACAGCCTTTGTCTACACAAACAACAGAGTCACTGAAAGTGAAATTGGGGAGTCAATCCCTTTCACAGTAGCACCCAGAAAAATGAAATATCTAGGAATCAACCTAACAAAGGAAGTGAAAGACCTTTACTCTGAAAACTATAGGACTCTGAAAACTGAGATAGAAAAGGAAACCAGAAAGTGGAAAGATATCCCCTTATCCTGGGTCGGGAGAACCAACATTGTCAAAATGGCTATACTCCCACAACTACTATAAAGATTCAATGCAATTCCAATTGAAATTCCAACAGTATACTTCACAGAGCTAGAGAAAACAATACTAAAATTCATCTGGAAACACAAGAAACCTAGAATAGCAAAAGCAATTCTAAGCAACCACGACAAGGCAGGGGGTATTACAATCCCCAACTTATAACTGTATTATAAAGCTGCTGTGATAAAAACTGCATGGTACTAGCAAAGTAACAGACCTGAGGACCAGTGGAATAGATTAGAAGACCCAGAAACATGAGACAGAAAGAAAATAAAAGAGCATGTATAAAGGGGGTGAGGAGGGTTGGATGGGTAGGGATATTGTTAAAAATGAGAATTAACTTGTGTCATGTACTGGTACAAATTCCCCAATGTTATACATGATTTTGATATGTATATAAATTGTACCAATAAAGAATTCAATTTATTAAAAAAACAGAAACAACTCTGGATACACTAAGCCACCTTCTCTTTGACAAAGGAGGCAAACAACTGCAGTGGAAGAAAGACAGCCTCTTTAACAAATGTTGCTGGAAAAACTGGGCTTTAGCCTCCCGAAAGCTAAAACTAGACCTATCACTTTCACTATGCCCAAAAGTAAACTCACAGTGGATACGAGAGTTAAACATTAAAACAGAAACAATAAGCCTGCTATAAAACAGGCTAGGTAAAACTCTTGGAGACATTGGCTTAGGCAGAGACTTTATGAATAAAACCTCTATAGCACAAGAATTAGAAGAAAGAACAAATGGGATCTCATTCTACTGAAAAGCTTCTGCACAGCCAAAGAAGTCACTGGCACTGCTAAAAGACAACCAACAACATGGGAAAAATCTTTACTAGCTGTTTATCAGACAAAGGGCTATTATCTGCAATATATAAAGAACTCAAACAGATCAGCCTCCCCAATTTTAAAGACCCAATTCAAAAATGGGCATCTGAAATGAACAGGCACTTCTCAGAGGCAGAAGTCAAAGCAGCCAAAAAGCATATGAAGAAATGTTCAACCTCACTGGTCATTTGAAAGATGCAAATGAAAGCAACACTGAGATTCCATCTCACTCCACAAAGAATGGCCGCAATCACAAAATCAACCAACAATAAATGCTGGTGTGGCTGTGGGGAGAAAGGAACCCTTCTCCACTGTTGGTGGGATTGCAGACTTGTGCAACCATTGTGGAGATCCGTGTGGAGATTTCTCAGAAAACTAGGACTAGGGGTCCCATTTGACCCGGCTAACTCCCTGCTAGGAATATACCCAACAGAATTTTAAAAAATCACATCGGAAAGATAGATATACACCCTTATTTATAGTAGCTCAGTTCATGATAGCTCAATCTTGGAAACAACCCAAACGTCCATCAAGTGAAGAGTGGATAAAGATGTGTTTTTTTTTAATAAAATAGATTATTACTCTGCCATAAAGAATGACAAGATTGATCCATTTAGGTGCAAATGGAGACACCTGGAGGATATACTAATAAATGAAATAAATAGATTACAGATAGGCAAATTCCAGATCTTCTCTTTGACATGAACTCCTATCTATGCAAATGAGCTGTAGAATGTATGACCGCTTTTATAGAGTGGGAAATTTCCATAGGAAATTTCATTTGGGAATGTAATGAGGGGAAGGAATAAATATGGTACGGAAAGAAAATAATATAATGGGGGTGGGGAGGTGTTGGTGGGTAGGGATATGGGTAAAAATAAGAATTAACTTTTGCCATATACTGGTATAAATTCCCCAATGTTATACGTGATTTTGACATGTATATAAATTGTACCAATAAAGAATTCAATTAAAAATAGTTAAAGGAAATATTGAGACTGGAACAGATAATGACATTGAAGAAATTCTTTCCATTTCCACAAAAGTGGCTGAAAGTTCCCCTCTTGAATGAAGGCTAAGATTTTTATCCTGTGTAGTGTGTGAAAAAGAATCCGTAGGTGCTAATAACTGTGTATCATGTCTTGGAAATGTCCATGCATTCCATGGGGTGTCTTCTCACCAGGATTCTCTGGGGTGTGGTCAACAGATAACGAGTAATCTTTTTTGTGAGACCAGTGCAATGAAAAGGAAACACGAAAGTCAGAAAGGATTGCCTCTTCAGCCTTCCAAAATGCTAAAGCCATCAGAGACGCCATGTTCACCAGACACAGTAGGAGACTGGATGACAAAACAAGCTGCATTGGACTTTCTTATTAAGAAAAAACACACCCTCTTGGATTATAGCAGTGGTAATAAAAGAAATAGTAACAATAGAAGTCATCCTGGAGAAGGAAAAGTCAAAAGAGTTCATACCAGTTTTACTTGGAAATATGATCCTTCATATATTGAGTTTGGTTTTGTAGCTATAATTGATGGTGAAGTGCTAAAGCCACAGTATATTATTTGTGGAGATGTATTGGCCAATGAAGCAAAGAAACCATCAAAACTTAAGCGACATTTATATTCAAAACATAAGGATATAAGTTCACAACCAAAAGAATTCTATGAAAGAGTAATGAATTAAGAAATCAACCAAAGCAGGTATTCAATGTTTCTCGTGTAAATATTAGTGCTCTAAGGGCTTCATATAAAGTAGCACTTCCTTTGCCAAGTCCAAGACACCATACACAATCGCTGAGACACTTGTGAAAGACTGCATCAAAGAATTTTGCTTGGAAATGTTCGGTGAATCTGCAGCAAAGAAAGTAGTGTAAGTACCACTTTCCAATGACACCATAGCTCACCGCATTCAAAAGTTGGCAAATGACATGGAAGAACAACTCATAGAACAGATAAAGCTGGCAAAATACTTCTATTGCAACTTGACGAGTGCAGAGATATTGCTAACATGATAATTCTTTCAGTCTATGTGAGATTGGAACACAATGATGACATAAAGCAAGAATTCTTTTTTTCAGCCTCTTTGCCTACAAACACAACCAGCTCAGAACTGTATGAAGCTGTGAAGAATTTTAGTGTTGACAGATGTGTAGGAGTGTGTTCTGATGGTACAGCTTCAATGACAGGAAAACATTCCAACGTGGTCACCCAGATTAAATAACTTGCTCCAGAATGTAAAATAACACATTGTTTCATCCATCATGACAGTCTTGCTATGAAAAAAAAATATCAGCCAAATTATATAGTGTGCTTACTGACATAGTAAAAATTGTGAATTATATAAAATCTAATGCAGTAAATTCAAGACTGTTCTCTTTATTATGTGGTAATAGGGAAACTGATCATAAGCAATTGTTACTGCATGGTGAGATACAGTGGTTGTCTCAGGGAAAATTACTGTCAAGAGTATTTGAAATACGAAATGATCTCTTAGTCTTTTTGCAAGGCAACAAACCTGTTTGGTCTCAACTTTTTATAGATGTGAATTGGATATCCAGGCTTGATTATTTGTCTGATATCTTTAGTATTTTTAATGATCTTAATACTTCTGTGCAAGGAAAAAGTGTGACACGTTTTTCAATGGCAGATAAGATTGAAGGAAGAAAACAAAAGTTAGAAAGTTGGAAAAACAGAGTTTCTGATCATTGTTATGACATGTTCCACAATTTAACAATAGTCATTAGCGAAGTTGATAATCTTGATAGGGCATATCTGCAGCAAGTTATCAAAGAACATCTTACAAATTTGTTAGAGTGTCTTGAATTTTATTTTCCATCAAAAGAAGATCCATGTACAGGAAATTCATGGATACAGAACCCATTTCTCTCATCAAAAGATAATTTGAATTTAACTGTACCCCTACAGGATAAATTGTTGCAGCTAGCCTCTGATGAAGGGTTGAAAATAAAATTTGAAAATACAGCAAAAAAAATGTAACAAAGACTCAGAGGGCAGGCAGACACTGGTAATGGTATAGTTCTGCCCTGCAGCATCACAGCATGTGGGACGACCAGAGTCCTTGTTGTTACCAGAGGTGAAGGTGAGTTGAATCCAAAGTCCATAGGCAGGAAGGACTAATCAGTTTCAACTTTCCAGTTATTTCTCCTAAACAGGATTGTTTCCAACATTAGTGTTAAGAGTTCCTAATACCTTTTGTTTCTGCTAAAATATATGTATGGAGAGAAAAATCATAAAGATAAATATAAGTGGCATAATCATTGTATTAGTCCCTTTGTCATCGCTGGACAAAATGCCTGACACTTATCATTTAAAGGAGAGGTTCATTTTGGCTCATATTTTAGAAGAGTCAGTCCATAGTTGCTTGGCTCTAAGGCAGAAAAAGCATGGCAGATGGGCCTCACAAAGAGCAGTTGATCAACCTATGTCAGTCAGAAAGCAGAGAGAGAGAAAGAGGAGCACTAAACCTGCTGAAGATAAGTTAGGTAGAAATAGGGAAAGACTTTCTGAACAAAACCTCTGCAGTACGTCAACTACCACAATCAACAATTGTGGTCTTAGCTTATTTAAAAAGCTGCTGCACAGCAAAAGAAACTACCAAGAGAGTGAAAAAACAACCTACAATATGAGAAAAAAATATTTACCAGCTGTTTCTCAAAGGACTACTACCTAGAGTATATTAAGAATTTTTTTAAAATCCCCCCAATTAAGGACCCAATTAAAAAATGAGCATCTTGGGCCAGAGGGTTAGCTCAGTGGTTCCAGAGCCTGCCTCGCAAGCACAAGGTCCTGAGTTTGATCCCTGGTAACCACATACAATGCTGGGTGTGGAGACTCATGCCCACCAGCTATCAATATCACATACCACAATGCCGGGTGTGGTGGCTCATGCCTGTAATCCCAGCACTTGGGAGGCAGAGACAGGAGGATTTCTGAGTTCAAAGCTTGCTTAGGCTACGTAGTGAGCTCAGAGCCAGCCTGAACTACAAATCAAGACCCTGTCCCAAAAGAAAAAGTTGATGTAGTTTTTAAAAAATAAAACAGAGAAATACTCAGCCATAAAGAATGATAAATTTGAGTCATTTACATTCAAGTGGATGTACTTTGAAAACATACTCATAAATGAAATAGGTCACAGATGTGTAAATACTATCATTTCTCTAGTATGAGAAACTAAAGGTGTAAATGAATGAAAATATATGATAGGTATTGTGAAATAGGAAGAAAATGTTCAAAAGGAAAAGGGAAAGATGGTTAGAGGAAAGTAAGGAAGGGAAAAAATTAATAGTAAAAAAAGGAAACAGTTTATGTGTATAGGGGATGAGTGTTGTAAAGGGGCAAGGGAATGGGAAAAACAAGAATCAATATGTGTCATGCACAGGTACAAATTCTTGATGTTGAATGTGATCATAATGTACGTACCAATAAAATCAATTTTTTAAAAACAACAAAATGTACCAATAAAATCAATTTTTTAGAAAAGAATTGCTATTTAGGTCTGCCATGTTTACTCTTTTCTGCACAGACAAATTGAGAAAAGTCTTTGCTTCCCTTTCCATCTGTTTGCCCTAGTTCAGGGATGTAACAGGAGACAATAGCCTCCCCCAGACTTACTCTTCTGGATACTTTAGGAGGTAGATAGTGTTCAGGTCTTGCATTGACATCTTCAAATAGTATGTTTACATCCATATCCATTTAGAGATAGGGACGGTGCAGCTCAGATAGTGACACAGGCAAGAATAGAGGAAAGCACGAATGAAGGCATTGTGGTCTACACAGTAGGGTTCCTATCCATAGCACAGATTAAGTAAAAGTAAGGACCAATAGGGCATTAGGAAAAGTATGGAAATTTCTCTTCTCTATCACATTAAAAAAAATCAAGACTAGGTGTGGTTTATAGAGACAGAAAGGTGGAGTGAGGAAAAGACTTCATGGCATGCCTAAAGACAGTGTTCATTAAACATATTCCCAGAATCCCTGAGGCTCCCTGAAGGTGTCTATGTGCTGATGGAAAGGGTCTGTCTTTCCAATAGAAATTGCAGCTCTGAAGCTATATAAGGTTATTAATGTGGATTTGATTTTTCAGAGGGTCTAAAAATCTTTTGGAATTGTTATGCCAAATTATTCCATAATTATGTGTTCATTTTTCTTGTGGCAGGGAGAAATAATGTTTTAGTACCAGGGAATCAACTTGAAGAAGACCAGATACATTGATGCCTCAGATCATGAATACTTCTGTTTGCAGTTTGGTTCACAAACAAAAGTGTTTTGTCAAAATTTTTCTTCCCTTCACAAATGCCACATTCTGTGACAAACATGACTATACCCATCTTCACCACACAACCACAAATACAGCCATCTTCACCAAATTATAAAACAAATTAAGTTCAATGTAGTATAAACTGAAGTATCACTGTACTTGCTTTTGAAAACTCGCATATAAAAATAAACATATGTAAGTTAAAACCTTAAAAAGTTTCAGGTACCTGCTATGAAGCTTACCTCAAGAGGTGATCAAACTTGAACCAAGGTCAAAATAA